>PVKM010011502.1:0-33167 GCA_004027735.1 Carollia perspicillata
TAAAACTTATCTGCACATATACATACATACACTCACCATCTCTTATTTACTTTGCTAAAGATAGGCAGTTGACGTAAAAAATGCAGGAAAGACAAAATCAAAATAAAGGACAGGCTTTTACACTGAAAATATATGGCCAGTAGAAAACTCTCGAGGCTGTCTTTTTCCCCTCCCCCCATTTTGCTGAGGACCAATGAAATTTTCATCACCTATCTGAGTTCTGGGCAGACTTTTGGGAGCCACTATTTCAGTAGACGGTGCGCTTTGCCAGAGCCGACTTATCTCTGATTCTCAGTTTATCTCTATCTCCCTCAGAGATAATCTCAGGTCTCTAAAAGCTTATAACAAAGAACCAGCTGATTTGAGACACAGAAGCGGCCAGGTCGGGGGATAGAGTGTTCAGTGATCTGACAGTCGTCTGAAGTAAGTGAACAGGAAGGCTCTTACTGTTACATAAGCCTGTCTGAAATGTGTATGAAAGTCAGAGCTAGACACGTTACAAGGCCTGTTAATGTCCAAAGAGCAAACCTTTTATAAAATCGCTAGTTGCGATATTGTACTTCATGTTTTCTTATCTCTAAAATATAGATACAGCTATTTAGATTACTAAAAACAATTAAGCAAATATAGAAAAGAATAATTTCCGACATCAAATTCTTGTTCTCTTCCGTTCTTTTTCAAGTAGTGTTGGGGAGAAGGACTGATTTTTCCAGCCTGTGGTCTCAGTAGACCTCCCTGCAGTGGCGGGAATGTCCGGGAATGCGCACTGACAGTGTGGCAGTCGCAGCGACAGGTGGCTTGTGAGCGATTGAAATGTGGCTGCTGTGACGGAGGAGCTAAATTTCCGAATGTATTTAAATATCATGAAAAAAATATCATGACTTTACATTAAAAGAGCCAGCATGTGTATATATCGGCTCCCATCTTGGCCGGTGTGGCTTCAAAAGAGCAAGAGAGGTGCACTGAGGACCAGTGACCTGCAACCTGTGACATCAACTTGGATGGCACCTTGTCAGTTTTCTTAGTAAATTTGGGGATTTTTTTTTAAAGGAGTGTCTTTTCCTTATCAAGGAATCTTTGGCGAGTTATATATCTGTTTGTGAACTTTGAACTATTGAACTTTGAACTATTGAACTATTGAACTATTGAACTATTGAACACTGAACTTTGAACTATTTTTTTGTCCTTGAATTAAGCTGTATAGCTCTTCTTTTAGGTACTATGATCTTTGATTTATACGTTAATATAGCATGTACATCTGAAAGGTCAAGTGAAACAAGGAATGACGTGTGTTAACCTTGAGTGATCCTTTTGTCTGGGGGGCATTTACTATGAATAGAGAGTGAGCAAACAGACTAGCCCATGGAGATGACCTTGCTTCTCACACACACACACACACACACACACACACACACATACACACGCACACACAGGGACACATTCATCCTGTCACACCAGAACCGATCAAGCCTTTTGCACGTTTCTGTGATGTGACAGATACTTATGTTTCTGGCCGAAATAATATTTTTCCCTTAGTTGCCCAGATGACCCTTTCAAGAGAATTTTAAGCTTCTCTTTTTTTCTCTCGGATGCCTTTTTCTGACCTCCTGTCCCCCTCCCCCTTCCCTAACCACACTGCAGTCACCTCTTCCTTTCTTTAGTGGAACTGTCTGTGTGTATGCAGGCCAAGATGTGTACACCAAGGGTCAGGGTATTCGCTTCTGAAGGCGTCAGTACCACTAAGACGATATTCCCAAGAACAAAGGAAGAAATATATATAGCAATGGTTACTGCTGGTTGCACATTTGCTCCGTGCCTGACAGTAAGGACTTTTAAATACATTTTCATTTAATTCTTTTGAAGCTTTATAAAAAAGTTATGATTATTCTGATTTTGTAGGAAAGACAGCCCTAACCTAAAGCTAAATAACTTGCCCGATGCCACACAGATAGTTGGTGGCAGAGCCAGATTTGTTGACGCCAAGCCCATAACTTTACCGACTAAACAACTGAAGATACAGAGGGAAAACATCTCATTCCCTAGGGCAGCGTGCTGCGGCGGGAACAGCGTGGAACGTGGGGGTGAGACAGTCCTTGTCTTCATTTCCCCTTTGCCATGTTCGTGGTGGCCTTAGACAAGTTGCTCAGCATCTCTAAGTCTTTCCCTCCTTTCCATATCCAGTTTTTTCCTCCTAATACCTAACACTCTAGTGATAGGGGTTGAAAAGTCCTCCATGGGTGTGAGTTCTGCGTCTCTTCCTCCCTTCCCGAAATGCCAGTGTGCTGTACGTAAAGACTCTCTGACCGAAGCCACCTTCGTTTGGTTTACCTGGTCTGACAGAATGCGGTCAGGAAGACGGGTGTGTCACAGGGTGCAGGTATTTGCCTTTGTCTCTGTTTCTACCTCATTCCTCAGTTCCCACCCAGTTTGTTTATAGATATGTAAAGCTATTCTTTTTCCCCTCTGGCTTTATTTATTTATTTTTAGTTTTTTAACGGAATCTCTCCTTAGTTTGCCCTTCTCTCTGGGGCTGCCCCTTGGCACTTTTCAAGTCTGTGCTGTGCCCTAAAAGATCACACAGCGACTCCTCCTGTACGTGACCTGAGATGCCCTCTAAAATGGTTCACTGTGCACTTGACTCAGAAAACCCCACAACATCATCCAAATCAAGAGGTTCAAATCTTTGCGTTCATTTTCAGAACACTCGTGACACTGCCCAGGCATCGAGGGAATGCATATCTGAAAAGCCACCAAGTATCTGGAGAATGTCACTTTACAGAGCCATTCCATCGTGACGAGGGTGGAGTTGGTGGGTGTGCCTGGGCCAAACAGCGGGGCTGGACCCACCCAGGGCTGGTGGCTCAAAAAGAGGGCCGGTTTTTGCTGCACATGCTTGAAAATGCAGAGTGCCCTGGCCAGTGTGGCGGAGTTGGTTGGAACATTATCTCATCACTGAAAGGTCGGGGGTTTGATTCCCAGTTGGGGCACGTACCTACGTGGTAAGTGTGTTCCTTGGCCTAGGCTCATACCATCCCCAGTCCAGGCATGTGCAGGAAGCAACCAATTGATGTTTTTCACGTCGACGTATCTCTCCTTTCCCCTTCCCTTCCTCTCTTTCTAAAAGCAATGAAAACAGTGTCCTTGGGGGAGGATTTAAAAGATTGCAGGCAGCAATGCCAAACTGAAGGGTTTAGATGTAGATTCTCTGGTCATTGGCACGTCCAGGTGCACGAAGCTCCCGAGGTGACGCCCGCAGCTCACAGAGCTCGCGGGCAGGTTACCCCACTGAGACGACCCTGCTGAAAAAGGCGGATTGCTCCTCAACCGGAAGAGGAGGCTGCACAGGAGCAAAAGGTATCCCAGGAGAAATGGAAGAACAAAAACTTAAAGCCTGGGAGTAAATTCAGCATCAAATAAATGCTAATAAAAGTAAAAAAAAAATACATGTTTTTTTGTATTTGCCATTCTGTTTGAAAATTGTTAAAATTGATGCCAGCTATTTCTCTTTGATGACAGTGGAGGGCAGTAGGATAAACATGGGGGTTTGATGTGCATTGCACTTGGGGTGTCCGGTGTTTTGTGTGTCATCAACAGTAGGGAAGTGAAGATTGAGAATGTGGCATTCACATTTCCACTTACAGGAAAGAGGTGGAGTCACGTGCCCATGAATAAGAACATACACAGCAGGAACGGGCAGAGCTCGGACCCAAATTGCAGGGCAGTTGTTTCTTGGGTGCAGGAGAGGGATGTGGATGAAAACACATGATTCAGAAACTGCTCCCAAACTCTCTCTAGAAGTAATTAAAATATAGATATATGGTATCTGTATCGAATTGTTCTTGATACATTTTAAAGATTACCTCATATACAACAGCAAGCACGTATCTTAAGTGTTCGGTTCACTGAGTTTTGATACTTGACAGTATTGTGTAACCAGCGGAGATGGAGAATGTTTCCTTTTCCAAGGAAGTTCCCTTCACCCTTCCCACTTAAATCGTCCTTTGTCTCTCCCATCCCACTATTGAGCCCATCCACTGAGTTTTTTTATTTCAGTTCTTGTGTTTTTCACTTACCACATTTCCATTTGGTTCTTCTTTGTCTTCTGGTTCATGTTTCTTGTGTGTGTGAGTGTGAGACTTGCGAAGTCTTGGCTGATTTCCTTTTTTAAAAAATTCATGTCAGCTGCAATTACTCATGAAGTGTTTTTGTAATCGCTGCTTTAAATTCTTTGTCAGATAATTCTGTTACCTCTTGCATCTCGATGTTGCCATTTATTGTTTTTTCTCATTCCATTTGAGATCCTCCTGGTTCTTAGATATAGGTGATTTTTTTACTGAAACTTAGATATTTTCTGTCCTGGGTCTCTGGAGCTCCAGTTTTCTGTTTTAGCTGGCGTGCTTTAACCCCACTTTGGCCTCAGCCGGTGCCTGGGAGGAGGGGCCTCTTGCTTCCCACAGGGTGTTGGAGAAAGTCACTGGGCTTCCTCTGCCTCGACCTGAGGAAGGGGACCCACCTCTTACTGGCCTGTGCAGGCAGAAGTCCTGCCTCCCCACATTACCTCGGTTGGCACTGCAAGGGTGAGGAGGTGGCCTCATTACCAGACAACAGACATAAAAATCTGGGGTCCCTGCGTAGCCTTCTCTGACACCTGCATCTTGGGAGTTTCAGGTTTCCTTATTCTAGCCTGAAGAGGTTCGAAGTCTAGGATCTCCATTCTGCCTCTGCTGAGTAGTTCATCATCTGTATTCTGTGATATTTGAGCGGAACAGTTATTGTATGAACTCGGTCTTGCTAGCCTGCCCCTTTCACAGTCCTTTGGCTAGAGGGAGCAGGCTTTTGTGTCTTATTTTTGTTCTGTGCCCCATGACATTTTAGGTTGCGGGCTGTTTCAGCTTCACGTCTGGAAAAGAGGATGTGGAAAGAAAGCCCAGGGAACTCACCACCATATCGTTCCTTGAATTCTAAGATCCCTAGTTGTCTTCCTTATTTCTGCCTTTCAAAGGCATCTTATTTTTGTATTATGTATAATGGCCAGAGGTTTTAATTTTCCTTACTGGGATAAATTAAGAAATGTATGTCTATTCTATCTTCTCAGAAGGACCCAGAAGGCACTACTTTATATTAAAAAAATAAAGGATATAAGGAAAATTAGAGTAGGTCACCTACAGTAAAGGAAAATATTGCTCCATAAAATCTCCAATTTATATACATAGATACAGGTGTGTTTGGGCACTGGACTGAATGAAATCTGTTTCTTATAGTATTGTGGTTAAAAAATGTTTTAAAGTCACCTGTGTAGCTCACCTGGCTCTTTTACTCTGACACCTGAATCCTGTCTGAAGCTTCATAGCACCTTTAAATAGATCTGCCTTCATAGTCTCTTCATCAATGAGAAGAGTTAATGTTTCGTGTGCCATAGAGCCTTCCCCCTACCCTACTGGTGCTGAAATATGTAAGTTAAGCATTATTTTAATATCTGCTATATTTAGGTGACCTAGTCCAGAAGTCATGAGCAGAAGGGTGCGTATTCAATGTGGTGATTACACCTAAGTAGTCTTTGAGGAACAAGGATCCCTCATAACAAACCATTAGCAAGCTGAAATTGTCTCTGTAGACACGGAGCCGGAGCGTGCTTCCCGTGGCGTGGCAGAGGCAGTGTTCTGACACAGACGCACGTGGCCTGAACATCTGGCTGGGACAGAGTCATCTAGGCCCAGCTGCAGCGGCCACACAACAGTCATCAGCACTGCCATCTGGCAAACTGGTGAGGATGACAGAGCGTGGTATAATGGGGTTCAGCTCCTCACAGTCACGTTGTTTCTTCCCCTCTCTTCTCACTGGCATTTGAATCCAATGAATATAGTAAGTCACTTCCATTAATTAAACCAATGTTTGCAGAGTGTCTGTTATGAGTATATTTTATATGGCCAAGGTACAAGACACAGGCTGTGTCCCTCAGGGACTTTATTTCTAGCTAGAAGCAAGCCATGTACATGAAATCGTAAACAGTTGTCTCTCAGTTCTAATCGCTAATTATGGGATTCGAATATATTTGCTTCTAAGGTCATTCATTCATCTAGCAACATTTATCGGGCGTTTAGTCTTTGCAGGCACGCAGACCGTTTCTGCTCAGCAGAAGGCAGTCCAGTAAATCAGTTTCAGGACAGCTCTGTGGCTCTGTGATTTTCCGTATTTTTGGCGAATTACACAATGAGTCTGGAAGCAACTTGTATTTGCTCTTCTGGAAAAGAGATGCGTGTTGCTCCTAAGAAGGGAATGGCAGTAAGTAGGGTTGAATCAGGCTCTGCCCAGCATACTTCTTCTGCTTGTTGTCTAAACAGTGATTGAGCACTGGCCATAGGGTGGTCACTTGGGCCAGGCGCTAAGTTTGTAAAACTTAGTAGGAAGTAGTCACTTGCTTCAGGGGATTCCTAGTCGTAGGCCAGGCAGTCATGTCACTAAATACTTGCAGTGCATGGTACACACACATGTACACAACACAGAACGTATCTCGTAATGAGGAAAAGAGGTTCTTGTCAACACTGCTTAGGAGGATATGTTGGGGGCAACATCATTAAAGCTTCATAGTAGAAAGAAGAGAGCATCTGATATTTCCTGAAAGGTTTTCCGTGAAAATAGGGAAGAGTATCTTCTGTACAAAGGTGGGTTCTGTCGTAGCAGAGAGGCACGACCCGTCTCGGGAGCTGGGAGCAGTTTCCGCAGAACTGTGGAGACCCTTGGCGCAGGGGCCAGAGCAGCCCCCAGGCTGGTGGGAGTGTTTGCTCAGCATCTCTGTTCACGGAAAAGCTCGGAATAAAGGAGCCTTCAACTTGAACAAGGCTGCCTCCCTTGTTTCACTGCAGGGGGAGTGAGGTGTGGGTGGGGGTTGAAAGGACCGGGAAGCTGGGCGACTTCTTGGCGAATAAGAGCCCCTTATTCTCGCAAATGAATTCAGCCGTGCCAGCACGTCTTATTTCTCTTCCCGCATCATCTTGAAGGGAACTTGTGGGTAGTCTGCTACTGTGACCCACGTCACTCAGAATGGGCTCCCTCAGAGGTCAGGTCCAGGGGTAAGGGGCAGGCTTCCTCCCAGCCATGGCAGAACCTCTTCTCCCCATCGGGCTGGGCTTGTTTTGGAGAATGTGCCCTTCCCCGGGGAAATTCTCAAGTAGTCTGTGGAGCTGTCATTATTAGCTATTACAAAGAAAAGTCCTAACTGAAAATCACAACCGGATTATTGCTAAACTCTCAGAACTTTGAAGGAAGAAAATATCTTTGGAATTTCTCTTTCTGCTTATGGAGACTGTAGGGGGATAAAAGGAGAGGGGGTAGTGTTTTTAATTCTTTTTCATTTCATTGTAGAGTGTACATAATATGAACTGCATTTGTTTAACCATTTTTAAGTGTGCGATTCGGCGGCGTTGAGCACACTCCCATTGTCGGGAACCACACCACCACCCATCTCCAGAGCGCTCTCATGGTCCCAAACTGAAGCACTGAGCAATGCCTCCCCTCCCTCTCTCCTCCAGCCCCTGGGAACTACTGACCTGCTTTCTGTCTCTGTGGCTTTGGCTGCTCTAAGTACTTTATATACCCAAGAAGAATCATACAATGTATTAGTCCTTTTGTGACCAGCTTATTTCATCTAGCATAGTGTCTTCAAGGGTCATCCCTATGAGAGCTTGTATCAGAACTTCATTCCTTTTTGAGACTGAGAAGACTATTCCATTGTGTGTTATGTACCACAATTTGTTTGTTCATTTCTCCGTCCGTGGGCACGTGGGTTATTTCCACCTTGTGACTTACTATGAAGAATGCTGCTATGAACATGGATGTGCAAATATCTGATTTCCTCCTCCCGATTCTTTGGTCGAATGGCTGAATCGAGTGGTAAATTCCACGTTCAATTTTTTGAAGACTCACCAGACCGTTTTCCACAGCAGCCGCACCACTTTGTATTCCCGCCAGCGATGCACAGTGTTCAGATTGCTGAGGAAGGGATGGTGCCTTCAAAACGGCATCTCCAAACGATGTTAAAACATGTGCCTTTGCAGGGAAACCTTTCCCTGTTAAATTTAAAAGCGATCTTGACGAAATCCATTTTGGTTTTCAACTCCTCCTCTTTTAGTGCTCGGTATCAGCAGCATCAGCAGGAGAGCGGTGGCATGTCGGGTGAAGAGCGCCACCAGCCTGGAGTGTCAGTTCAGGGGCTGGAGAGGCGCGGGGGAGGTCGGGAAGGTCAGGTGAACATGGCAACCTGGGGGCTGCAGGGCCCCTTACACTGAGTTAGATAACTTTAGAGAAAACAGAAAGGACATTGATGAAGATGGAAAAGAGAAAGCCAACTGGGACACCTTTTCCATGATGGGCAAGGGAATGACAGTCACAGCTTGTAAGAGGTCATTTGAAAGTTGCTTGATAGAGAAATATTAAGGACCTGAAATTTCAGGGAAAGCAAAGCAAAGACTGTCAGAAATGTTTTTAAACAAACAACTCCGAGCACAGAAACCTAAATCAACTGCTGGGTTTGCAGGCGAGGACAGAGCAGCTAGGGAGGATTAAAATGTTTGTGTGAAGAAGGCAGCTACATGTGCAGAAAGTCAAAACACCGTAATCCACCTCATGTTTACAGACACCTTACATTTTGAATGCTAGGTATTTACTAGCAGAGGAAAGTTTCCTTCTGATTTAAAGGCACGATCACGGACAAAGAGGAGATTGCTGGTTCGTTTGGCAGCTGAACAAGTGTTTCTTAGATGTCTGCTCTGTGCCAGGTTCTGGACAGGGGTTGGGGATCATGGAGATGAATGAAATACGGAGTCTCTGCCTAGGAGCTTGCAGCGGTGGTGGGCAGGCAGGCAAGTCAATTAGGTAGACATCCTTAATACACTGAGGAGGGGATGCTCCAGGGTACTGTATGCACGAAGGGAGCACAGCCTGGGGGCTCAGTGACCCCTAGAAGGCTTTCTGGAAAAGAGGTCTGATCTCACATGTGGACTGATGAGGAGTTTGCCTTCCAAAGGAGGAAGTGGGATTCAGATAGAATAGAACCTCTTTCTAGGAGGAAGGACATATTAGAGTCTGATTTGTGGGGAGTTGATGGGGAAGGGGACAGGAAACTACCAGTAGTTCAATGGTATTGCTAAGCCATGAATGCCAAGACACAAAGCAGCCAGGGACTGTGCCAGAAAGGAAGATCAAAACTATTCATTTTTCTTTTCTTCATTCATATCTAAATCCATCCCGTGTTAATCCCCCATCTCCCTACACAAGCACACTGTTTTTTAGGAATCATAGTTTTGGTATGTGGAATTGAGGGTTCATCATAAGTAGGCTGTTCTTTGAGTGGAGGAAGCTAATTGATATTAACAGTAGTTAGCCACATGCTCTCACAAGTTTTGTCTCTTCCTACCACTGCCTGAATCATGCCTTGTGGTTGGTTCTCTGGCATCCATTTGGTTCCTGCCTTGTTGAGTAACAGCAGTGTGGTTTGGGGAACTGACCTTAGTTGAAGGTCAGCAGGTTTAAGGGTAATCCTATCTCTACTGCTAGGGTTTTAGTTCACTGATGGGCATGTGATTCACTTTGGCCTAATGAGAAAAGAAGAAAGTTTGGAGGAAAGAATGGCCAACCGAGCTGCTTCTATTGCTAGAGGAGAATCAGAAGCTTTTAGCTCTATGTGCCATGAGGGAACCTAGGCTTAGGATACAGGTGATGTGTGGATAGTAGAATGGAGAGATTTAAAAATACATGTCAGAGTCCTTAATGACCCTTTGGAACTGGGAAATGAGCTAACTCTCTGAGCTGTTACTATTAGTGGCCTTCCTGTCCCAAAAGCCAATATATTTTCTTACCATTTAATATATTTTGGGTTTGTTCATCTGAAACTTGAAATCATCTACACCCTAAATGAAATGTAATCTATGTAACCTTCAGCATACATCTTTATGACTTTTTTGTGACTAAGTCTTTGAGCCTCATTTTTCTTATCTGTGAAATGAATATGATTATTTCTCATAATTTTCCATGAAGATTATTTAAGATCCAGCACAAAGCCTGAGGGTCGAGCCATGAACTAATACACGTTGGATACCTACTATGTACCATAAAACAGGCCAGTCCTTGGTTTTAGGAAGGTTAGGAACTAGAAGAGAAATTTACAGATAATTCCATATAAAATGCTATAAAGCCACGTGCACATGCACCATTGCACAGTCAGTTTCAGATCATTCAACATTTGTTGAATTCCTGCTGTGCCAGGCTCATGATCTAGCATGGGATGGGGCTGGGCATGGGGCTGGGGCTTAAGGGAAGACATATCCAAAGAAGTGGTATTTATGCCGAAACCTGAAGGATGAGTGGGAATTAGGTGAAGAATGGGAAAGTGAGAAAGATCATTTCTGGCCAAAAAAAAAAAAAAATGTACAAAGTCCAGGAGATGCGAAAGAACTCTGTGTGCACAACTGCAATAGAACAACAATAATAAATAAATAGATAAATAGATAGATAGGTAGTAAATATTTCCTCAAGGTATAGAGGAAAATCACTTACTGTAACAAGTTGTTTCTCCAGGGAAAAAGAAAAGAAAAGTAAAGAAAGAAAGGACTCCATGTGTGTGGTCCAAGTGGAGTGACCGAGGATTAACGGGGGAGACGAAGTGGGGAAGGGAACAGGGGACGGGTAATGCAGGGGCCCCCTTGGCCCCTGTGAGAATTGTTCGCATGCTCTAAGTATACAAGGAAGCCATTAGGAAGATTGAAGCAGAAGATTCTCGCCATCTGGCCTCTACATTTTTTCAATGAGATCTCGGGGGTCAAGGGAGCAAGGGCGGCGGGGCTAGAGAGCTGGGTGGGTTCGAGCAGCATTTTGGGTGCACAGCTTACTGGATCTGGCGATAGACAGGAGGGACATGAATCATGGAGAGGCTGATGTCACAGATGACTGTTGAGTTTCTGTGTGAGTAACTGGCAGAGACTGGAAAGGGGACTGTGTTTTTCATGAGAAAACCAAGGTTCGGGTTTGAACATGTTAACGTTAGGATATCCGTGGTGCATTGACATTGGGATGTGGAGTGACAGTTTTACTTCTATCTGAACCTCGTGAGTGAGGACTTTCTAGGGCGGAGTCAAAATGGGAGGGGCCCTGGCGGGTTGGTCCTATCAGAAGTGAGGGCAATGGGTGGCACCTGTGAAGGAGGGCGTGGCGAGTGGGAAGAGGGCTCCTTAGCTCTCTGTTTCTGGGAAGCCTTCTCTCACCTCTCAGGTGTGAAATATTCACAAGCCTGGGGAAGGGAAAAGGCAACCCTGACCTGGGTGTGGAGCTGAGCAAAGGGAAGAATTTTTTAGAGTCTTGGAAGTTGGTCGAAGGGGGAGAGTGATGAGAAAGGGGAAGAATGAAGACGTTTGCAGAGGCAGGTGTTTATCAGCGAAGTGGAGTCCTGAAGGTGATGAGGGGGCGTTTAAGGTCCTGGCTTTAAATCCTCTAAGGCCAAAGGGAAGGAAATAAAACAGGAGTTTAATGGTGAAGGGTTATGGACACAGGGAGGTGAGATCATTTCCTACTAGAAACCTCAAAACACATGTGTCCTGTGTATGCACGTGTATACCCACAACCCCCCGCCCCCGCACACCCCTGGTGGTGGTACCCAGGGTCACCTGGGTAGAATGTATGGTTCCTCTCACATTCACTGCTATTTCTTTGGTAATACCGGGTACATAGGAGGGGCTTGGTAAGGGTTTATTGAATAACTAAATGTGCTCAGAAAATGGGCTTTGTATTTTAGTTGTGGGGCTACCCATGTTAGAGGATGTGGAGAGTAAGTAGGAAAAATCAGAAGCCATGGACTTGACCCCCTTGCACCTTCCACTCTGCTCTTTTAGTCGTCCATGTAGCAGTTGTAACTCTGTTTAAAAAATCACCCGTTCTTCTGTCTTTTACCTGCTTATTCTATTGGATGGTGAGTTCTTTGAGGGCAACATCTCCCATATATGCAGCGTCCATGTTTCCAGAATCATCGGATGACATATAATGAGTGCTCAGTAAACGTTGGTGGAATGAGTGCAGGGGGGTGGGTTTGCCTGAGTGCTGGAAGGACGGAAGATTCGGAGGGGGACAGAAGGGGTGCTCTCCCGATGGAGGCAGAGACGCAGCTGACCTGCAGGGGGTGATGGCTGCCCGTGGGGGAGGCACTGACGAAGTTGCCTGATTCTGTATTCTCACGTGCAGCGTGGTGATTCGTGACTCGCTCAAGGTCAAACAACGTGGACCCCACGGTTTCTGGACTGGCACTCCTTCCTCAGCAAGTTCTTGCCCACAGTGACCAGACCACCTCCTAACCTGCTGGAGCCTTGTTTTTACCCACTTAGGCCAGATGGAGTATTGTCTGCCCTGGACACCGTCTTCGTATGATTTGTTTCCTGAGTTATGTATTTTTTCCTCTCGCCTAGCTCTCCACTGCGGTTTGAATCCACGGGCTATTGATCACCCTGCCCGTGCTGAAGGCATTAAACTGCAAATTGGAGGTGAAGGCGTTGAGTCTCAATCCATTAAAAACAAGAACTTCCAGAAGGTGCTGGACCAAAAAGGAACGCCCAAGCGACTGCAGGCAGAAGCTGAGACGGCTAAGGTAGGTGGTCATCCAGTGCACTCGGCAGAGTCCGAAGCTGCAGCTTTGCCCCTTTGTGGTCCGGCCATGGAGAAGAGCTGACGGTGCTTTCCCCAGTTACCGTTGTCTCTTCAGGTTAACGAACACTGCTTCTTGATTATAGGTAATAATAAGTGAGAATATCGACTGCTTCCCCTTCGGGGTGAAATCGAAACCCATTTGTGGCCGGTCTCAGAGCATGAGGTTCTGAGTATGGTACAGAGTGGGCTGGAGGGAAGAATGCCTTCAACTTAAAGCTGAAAGATTTGTTTGCCAGGCTCACATTTATCACCGTACGATGTTGGACAAGTCATGTGACTTTCCAAGCCTCAGATATCTTCATCTGTTGAGTGTGTATCATAAAAGCCACCTCTCTCCTCGGGTTGAGCAGATGAAATAATACGGGGCATCTGGAGTATTTTGTAAAAGGATCAGCTGCCTGAGTATTGAGGGGCTTTTGCTGACAAACACTATTAATAGTGATAACAACTGACGTTTTCTTAAATATATTCATGTATTCCCGGTATTTTTTAAAGATTTTATTTATTTATCTTTAGAGGGGAAGGGAAGGAGAGAGGGAGAGAAATATCAATGTATGGTTGCCTCTCATAAGTCCCCTGCTGGGAACTGGACTGCAACCCAGGCATGTGCCCTGACTGGGAATCGAACTGCAATTGTTGGGTTCGCAGGCCCGCACTCAATCCACTGAGCTACACCAGCCAGGGCCCAAGTGTTTTTGAAGGACTTTTGATGTCCTGGCTTATTGTGTCTCTGCAACAGTTTTATGAGGTAGATGATAGTGCATAGTACATAGGACCCTGATTGATAAGAGATGCACTTGTTCTAGTTCACTGGATGCCTGTTCTTTTCAGTCTCTAGCCTGAGTGTAGGTGCAAAACACACATCGGCAAACTGGGAGTTGGAGGGTAAGTGGTACTTCAGTAAAGCTTTTTTAAAAAGCTTTTCCACAAGGAAACTGGCACTGGGTGGGTTTTTGTCAGAAATAAGTGAGGAAGCTCATGTTGGGGGCACGGTGTTGAAGGCATTCATATGCGTTCCCCTGAGACATGGAGAGAACTAGTCATTGAGAGGTATTTGGTTTCTCCCGTGCGCATTCTCTGCAAAGCCATTTCCTTTCAAATACTTGAGTAAACGTATGTGTGGCTTGGAACGCCAACGTTGCCATTACCCAAGAAAAACCTTAAGTACAGACAAACCTCAAAGATATTTTGCATTACGACTGACCCTTGCAATAAAGCAAATCATAATATTTTTACTGGTGGAGGAACTTGCCTTCCATTTGTTTTAAAAGCCATGTGAAATGCGATAAAACAATAAAATGAGTAAAACGAGATATGCCTGGAGAGACTTCGCTGTCATGCAATAACCACTCCCTCCCCCTAAAAACATCTTCCAAGATCCAATGTGATGTTTTTGTTTTATCTGCAGTTTTGAAAGTTTTGAATAAGTAACATTGTTGCTTCTCTTTTTTTAGTGTGGAGGATTAAAAACTGATGGTGTGTGTGTGCGCGCGCGCGTGCTAGTAGCAGTAGGGAGTGGGGAATGATTATCAAGGAAACGGTCGCAGATATTCTGCACTGGACTTTTTACCTAAGAGAAATTGCACCTCCGAGGAAATTGGTGGGTGATCAAGTTGGGTTTGTGAGCTGAGCCAGAAATAAGTGACCCCTATTTTGACATCGAAACATCATCAATCTCTGATTCCACCCAGGCGTCTCGAAAGAGTGAGGGGGGAAATAAGGTCTTAATCTTCTTTAGGAAGACAGTTTGAGTAGAATCTTTTAAAAATGATGCTTAAAGTGCTAAAAATTAGACTGGAGAAAAATCAAGCAGATTCTTCTTCTTCTTCTGATTTTAATTCAGATTTAAACATTTCCATACCCTCTCTTTTATTTGCAAAACAGATTGGTATTATAAAAACTGTGATTCAGATCGGATGAGATTTGATTATTTCTGCGTTATTGAGGGTAGAGGGGATATTGCATTAAACGGGCACTTCCACGCGGGCAGCACTCGCCTTGGCCTCCCAGCCACTTTGTACTCGCTTGGCTGCACACCCACTGCACCCAGCGTGTCGTTATCTGTGACAGACATTTCCTCAGGAACAGACCCCATCCTGGAAACCAGACTCATTACGGCTCATCCAGATCATCGACCACGAAACCCCCAAACAGGCGGGGTTGCCAGGGGATTCTGAGTATTTTCACATCAGCATCATACTTGGGAGTGCACAGACTAGCAGCTGAAAAGCTTAGACAAACGACTGATAGGGTCATATTTTCCTGGAGGACTGGATGGCAGCAGTGGGCGCTGTGGGGACAGAATCGGAAGCAGGTAGCCTGGCGTCATTCCCGCAGACCTGCTCCCTCACGCCCCCTGAGGGTTCTGAACCGCAGGCAGTGTGGACTCGTTTTTATGCGTGGGCAGGCACATGTACATTTTCTCTTCTGTTGCGTGTGGAGGGTTATTGGAGTTGTGAGTCATCATCTCCTTTTTTCTTGGGTAAATAATTGAATCTCTGGTAACTTGAGATACTCTGAACTTACCTTAAAAAAAAAAACAAAAAAACAAAAAAAACAGAAACCTTCGGGCTAGGGAGGCATGCATTGAAAGCCAGTCTGCAATGGAAGCTGGTATGGCTTTCCTGAAAGATAGTCTGCTAGTAGTTATCAGTATTTTAAATGTCTCTAATTTTTGAGCCACAGTTTCCTCTGTAGGAACTTGTCTTAAGGCAATAATCATCCAGATGTGCAGAGATGGCTGCAGGAGAGTGGTTCCGCCAGCATGTTTATGATATGAATGCACTGGAAACAGCCTAAATGCCATTTTTGGGACACTGGCTGAAGAAACAGTGTGCATTGATGCAACAGAAAGGACTTTTTTCTGTGTAAGGTGAGGGAGACCTATGTGTATTTATGCTAGTCCATTTGAGCTTCTGTAACAAAATGCTTTGACTGGTTGGCTTATAAGCTGTAAAAATTTATTTCTCACAATAGTGGAGGTTGGAAAGTTCAAGACCAAGGTGCTGCCTGTTTCGGTGTCTGATGAGGCTCCACTTCCTGGTTAATAGATGGCTGTTGTCTCACTGTGTCCTCACAAGGTGGAGAGGGACATGGAGCTCTTGGGGGTCTCTTTTGTAAGGGCACAAATCCCATTCGTGAGGACTCCACCCTCGTTACCTAAGCACCTACCAAAGATCTCGCCTCCTAATACCCTCACATTGGTGGTTGGGTTTCCACAAGAATTTTCGAGGAACACAGACATTCAGTCTGTGATAGTATGTATGTGGGAACATGAGTGTGATGATGTTTCAAAGGAGAGAGGGGAAGAGAAGGTCAGGTTACTGCACAGCGTGTCTAGCACGTTCCCGTTTCTGAAAAGTGTCTTTCACTGAAGAAGGGTGTCACTGAGTCTAGAAGAGTGTACCCCACAAGTGAGCAGCCATTGATATCTAGAGTTGAGATTATGGAGAACCTTTTCTCTACTTCGGTTTTGTTTCATTTTTTGTTTTTAAGTATGCATTCTTGTATTTATTTTAAAGCTTTTTACAGATTGCCCTATTAATGTTAGTAGCTCAACTGTGACTCTTTGGTGAGTCATGTTCTGCCTTTTAGGGCTCTGTGCTTCTTTCCATGGCTTCCAATTCTTGCTGGTCAATTATTTGCCAAGGGAGAGTTACCTTGGGGAGTATGTGTGGTCATGGAAGCCATTTGATAAGGTGGGGTTTTTTGTTTGTTTTTTCCTGTTGAAGTGAGCACTGATGAGGTGTTTTGTGCTTATCTCTTTCTGAGTCTTTTGGGATATAACACCTTTGACCAGGTGTTACATTATGTTTCAATTTGACATTCTGACTACTGATGACTAAGCAAATCAAGTCCTCTCACTTGCTCTTTCCCAGTTGTGGGCTTCACCCAGGGAACCCACTTCTAGCTCCCTGTCATGCCTGTGGGCTCTGACACCCAGTGTGGCCACATGGGGCTTTGAAACCACCCGGTCCCTCTGCATGTCGGCCGTTGCAGCTCTCCGCCGGACACAGTGAGCTCGTGCCCCCTCCCTGCCATCATTTCTTGACACCTAGAGATTTCTCTTCCTTGGTTTTAAGCTTGGTGTTACATGTTTAAAATTTTATTTTCTAGGATCTTTAACTTTCTAGAGCCTCAGGGTGGGTTTGTAGCATGAGCGTAATCTATCATCTTGATCCTGAAATTTGCATTTCTTTCATTTAAAAAATGTATCATCTCTCTCTACCTGTACAGGGTGGAGCACACGTACGTTTACAGTGTTCATATGGAAAAATAATACAACAATAAGTAAATAATAATAATACAGGACTAAACTCTGTTTTGCATACTCACAACTGTAAACCTACTTTTGCCCCACCCTGTGTTTCCATTCTGGGAAAAATCCTTTCTGCTTCTCTCTTAGAATGTAATTTTGGAACCCTTGGCCCCAATTCTTCAATAGACTAGAACCCTAATTCCAGCAGGAGGTTGTCTGGGTCACAAGTTGCCTCCAGCTCATACAGACCAAAGGCATTTTAGACCAATGGAGAACCAAGCTCACTTTTAAGCTTTATTATTGGGCAGCATTTAGTCGAGTTGAAAAAATAAAACAGATCCAGTTGAAATGTTGATCTGAAAAAGATATTTACCAATGGAAGTCCTAAAAGCCTATGAGCACCTGGGAATCCAGAAAACACATGTGCCATTTTACAAGTCCAAGAGGTAAAACTATGGTAACGTAGCTTTACAGGTAGGTACAAGGCAAGAGGGATGGGAGGTGTAGCACCTTCATCTCATTGGCAGGCAGAGAAGTTATGAAGCTGCACATTTTTTTTGCCCACTCACCCACGCAGGGGCACGTACAGCTGCAGCAGGTGAGAGCCAAGGTGGGCATGAGTCTCCTTGACACAGAGGAGGCACAGCCCCTGTTCCCCACCAATCTCTCTTTATTGTTGTGCTCACGGAGGCCTAAGGCCAACTCACAGCTCCGGAAGACCAGGTGTACTTCCATGTAGCATTTTCCAAAGAAACAGCCCAATGACAGACAGGTTCTCCCTGGATGGGCCCAGGCCTGGGTTAATTAACCCTTTCCTCACAGGGCCGTAGGTATGGGGCTTCGAGAGAGGGCACTCCAGTAGAGGTAGAGCTTGACATGGATTGTGAAACACAGGTAAAAATTAAATACACAGCAGTAAGAATGGAAGGTACCCTTTGCAATGAAGTCTAAGTGCCCTGAGCCGAGGTGTGGCAGAGACATCCTCAGGTGTCACCTCAGAGTCAAGGTGTATGTTGTGAACTAGGTTGAAATAGTGTGTCGGGGTCAAGTTGTATGGGACATGAAAATGAGAATGGGGAGCATGGGTTTCTTTTCTACCTGCACTGTCTGGTATGTTAGCTCATAGCCATATATGGCTTTTTAATGTTACTGAAATAGAATAAAATGAATAAATGAGTGTCTTTGGTCATCAGTTGCCACTGGTGTCTAGAGGCTACTGTTTCAGATAGCAGAGACATAGAACATCACAGACAGTTCTGGACAGCGCTGCTCTGATCTGTGGGAAGCCATTGACGTTCTCTGGTAAAGGAGCAAGATGAAAAAGGGAAAATGGTCGTGTGCTAACATACTCTCTGACCCTTGTCCTTGGGCCTTGGAGGACATGTGCTTCAGTCACAAGAAAAATGTCAAAGTAAGAGCCTGCATTGTGGGTGATATTTCTAAATGCTCTAGTAGTTGGGATTTGAGTTTCCATGGCAACCTGGAGGGTGAAGTTAAGATCAGCCTATCAGCAGGAGGTATCCTGGCTGGTCCCCGTCTTGGAATCCTGGGATGTCTCCTTATAAGTGGCCTAAAGACAGTCTTGGGAAATTAAATCTCGACTTCTAGATTTTATTTTCTAGGTGATCACAAGAAAACTTACCCTTTCTGTGTTTTTAATCTGTAAAATAAAGGATTCATAAGGTTAAAAGCCTTTTTATTTCCTTCTTTCGAGCAATTCCAGAGCCCACAAAATGGTGAGTCAGAGTGATAATCAAGAGCCTGGGTGGCTTTTGCCTGACCCGTGTACATGAGTGACTGCCCCCCACCTGTCATTTATAAAATTTGTATCCCCATTTTGCAGCCAAGAAAACAAAGAATCTGAATGACTTGCTTAGGTTCTGGCCAACAACTAGAGGAAGATGGATGTAAAATTGGAGTCTAAGTCCAATGACTCTAAATCCAGGGTGTTTTTTTTTAATTCCCTTAACCTTAAATGTACAAATGATTTATTTATTTGAAAAGAAAATGTAATCTGTTCTACTGAAAATCTGGCCAACGAGGCAAAAGAAGAGGTTAGAACGCCGCGGGTCGTCTTTCTCCCTCAGAGAGAAACACAGAAAATCTTGATTGCTGTATTATATAATGGCAAAGCGGTGCCAACATCTAAAACAGTGAATAATTGTCTGCGTTTGGCTTTGGGATGCATCATGAGAATCTTTGGCAGCAGATTGCCTTTTCTCATTAGGCTAATATTAGATTTAGTTTGCATTCATTTGGCACAGAGTTAAAGGAGCTGGCCTGCAACCTGGTGCTGGAGGCGGGAGGAGCAGCAAGCCTGGTGCTGTGGATGAGCCGCAGGTGGATAAAGAGGAGCTGACCGAGGGCAGCTGGTAGACGTTTGTGACAATGAGCAGGAAGCATTCATCTGGGATTTAAATTGAAAGCTAAAAGAATTTTGACTTGGGTTAAAAGAGGAAGGCGGGATTGTACTTAACCTTGATCAAATTACATTGCTCAGCTGCCTCTGAGAAGGTCCGTGGCAATTTGGGGATAGAATGATCTAATTCTTGGCTATCTGTGTTGCTTGGCTTGGGGAGCAAGTGTCTCTCCAAAAAAAGCTGCCAACCCAATATACTGTCACCAATGATATGAAAGGACATAATGCACGAGAATCATAATGAGCGCACACTTTGTTAAGAATGGTCAGGAGGCTCAGGACAAGTGAGACAAGGCAGAATGACGTCATGCTCTGCCAGTTCCGGGGCCCCAGTACACACACTGGACACTTGGGAAGATCTCATAAAAACTACAGCAAACCCAGATTTGAAAAGGTAAGCACTTATTACTAAAGAGTTGAGCTCTGAAAAGTGTTGCAATAAATAGGGTGTTATTTGAGCCATAGTTTTGTGGTATCATCAGTGAAGAAAGGAACCTTAGGGATTCTTCTGACCGCATTTATATTGCAGATAAGGGACCTGAGATGAAGGTGAGTGAGATTAAATGGCTTCTCTAGGATCTCTCTGAGCCAGCAGCGACCAGGCTAATGTAAAGCATAGTTTGTCTAACCCGTGGCCGGGGCTTTCTGCTCTGTGGTGCTGCCAGACCCACACGAAACAACCGGTGCCGGGGGCCACTGGTCCGCGTTACTTCTCCGGTGTACGAAGACCACAGCGTATGCCATTTGAGGGTGCAGACTGGAAGGAGGTGTTTCAGGAACTGGAGCCCCTCGGAGTGGGTTGATTAGAGCCCGGCCACAATTGCATTAAGAGTTGTGACACAGCCTAGATAGGCCTCTGGAGAAAAGGGCACGTGGGCTCCGGGGACGGCTTGTCTGGTAGCACTCCGCCCAAACGCTCCTCCAGCCTGCGACGCTGAAGATCAGTCTGGATCCCTTCCAACCATGTGGCAGCAGTTAAAGAGCCATCACGCTCAGAATGGCTGGAGATATTTCTGGATCGCGTGCATCTATATAAAGGCACGTACATACAGCTTGTACCTGAGAAAGCGACAGACGTGACAGCAGTGGGCTTTTTCTGTAGTTGTGATGGGAAGACTCTCAGTCCTCAACGAGTGACATTGAAAACACCTAGAGGTACCTAAGAGTGCTGGTCAGCCTGGCCAAGTGAAGGGCTCGGGAAGCAGATAAAGCCAGCACTTGGAGGCAGAGTAAGGTCACCAGCCAAGGGTGGTGGAAGAAAGCGGGGTTTGGCCGTAGTCAGAGGGCTGATGACTGTCCCTCGTGAGGGCATCATAGTTAAACAAACACAAGTCATCTCCAAACATCCAGTTTACCCTCCCCGTCTCCATACATACGTGCTAAAAGATCTTCTTTATATAATGTGTAGTATTTAGTAAGGTTTTCATGTGTTTGCCTTGCTTTGTCCAATATCCAACATGGTACTTGCTGTTGAACTGTGACTACTTGGACATGGTGGCCATTTAGAACAAGGGCTTTGCAAAGATTTCCTGAGAAGAGGCGGGTGGTAAATGGCTCTGCGTGGTGGGTGTGACTATCGCCATGTGGCCTTGAGGAAGTGGACGCGTTTCACCGAAGTAGTAAGTAGTGAGTCCATGGTTTAGATACTGTGCCTGCATGCCGTCGCTGCCTCACGTCACCTCGGCTGTGCCTCAACTGCTGGGGGGATGCTGTGCACCCCAGTGTTACGGAGAACTGTGGGATGGGAGGTGGGTGGTGGAAGGGGTACTTCAAATCATTGTAAAGGAACATCCTGCTTTCATATACAAATGTCCACAGCTGATGTCCTATTTGGAGATAAGTTGCCAAAAGTTTTTTATTATAAAGGAAAAACAGAGCCATGGAAATAAGTAATAAATTGTTTGAAATTGTCCTGATATCACTCATCTATCAAGAGATTTAGTAATAATAATTGAATTAGAAAAATAATAATCCATTATGCAAAAAGCATGCAAATGGTAACTCTTGTTTTGGTGGGTTACTCATCAGCATGTCAGGTCAGTTCATTCTGCTCTGCACAGATTCCGAAACCCATGCAAGTCTCACCTCCCCTGCCGTCACCGTGTGGGGCCTCCTCCCGGGACTTCGTCAGTAGCCTCTTACCTGGCTTCCATGTCACTCTCGCCCTGCTGTGATCTATCCTCCACACAACAGTCTCCAATCAGAGGATGCTACTCACCTGCTGAGCACCCTTGATGGTTTTTTGTAGTAGCACTTAAAGCAAGAACCCAAACTCGATATCATGATTGTTAACCTGAGACATCCGGGCCCTGCTTGCCTTCCCAACCTCTCCTCATCCCAAGCTCTCCTCTCATTGTCTGAGCTCCATCCAGACATACTTGCCTCTCTGTTTCTTGGATACACCAAGGTCATTCTCTCTTGAGAGCATTGGTACTTGACACCCCTTCTGTCCATAATGTTTTCCCCTTCAATCATTGCATGACTGGCTCCTTGTCATTTGGGTCCCAGTTCAAGGATGCCTCTCCAGAGAGGCCTGACCATCCTCACTAAGTTAGTCCCCTGGACATGCTCTCTGACATCATAGAATTTCTTCTCTGAAACCATTCTGTTTATTTTTTCTCTGCACTGGAATTTAAACTCCTTGAGAGCAGTTCTTGTCTGTTTTGTTCCCTGCTGTAACATCAGTGCCTGCTACAGTGTCCAGCACATAAGGAAGAATACATTCTTGGATGAATGAATGAATGAATGAATGAAGTTCGTTGATGTGGCACAGAAGTCCCTTGCCTCTGGGTCTTCCTCACTTTTGCCTCATGGTTAGTTAATTCATTATCTTTCGCTTCTCCACAAGTGAGCAGAGAGATCGAGCTTGCTGGGCCCTGTAATAGTTGACCGTGTCAGCGGAATGCTGCTCTGGGTGGTGGGTGTGCATGGGGCACTGTCCACGGGGTGAGCAAGGGATCCTTCCACAGCCACTCAATTACCCTCCATCCTTGAAACATCTCGGCTGTCCCTGAGACTGGGCAAACATTTGCAGTCTGTGGCAGGCATTTCAAACTTCACTTAAAGCGTCTCCAGGGTCCAGATCAGAACTCACTGATCTCTCCACTGCCTCCAGGCTTGGCCAAGATTTCAAATGGCAAGGTTCCTTCACCCCCACCCTGAGCTCTCTTCATGGTCCCCAGTGTAAGCATCAGCAGATTCCCAGGATCACACGTCTCTTTGAAGTTAAAACTTGAAGGAAATGGAAAGCAGCGGCTTCTTCTTAAACGACTAGGAACTCCTGATTTGAAAATCAAACCACCAGTTACCAAGGGACACCTGAGACATTATTTCTAGGGCTCTAGGAGTCAGAAATAGTTTTCAAATGTTGCTGTCACACATAACCTTAGATATATACTATCATAGCTTGGGGTGCTATTACAAAACACCATAAACTGGGTGGCTTAAACAATAAACATATAGTTCACATGGTTCTAGAGGCTGAGAAGTCCAAGGTCAAGGTGCCAACCAGTTTGGTTCCCAGTAAGGGCCCTCTTCCTACAGTTGGTCACCTGCTGGCTGTGTCCTCATATAGTGGTGAGAGGGTGAGCGTTGGTCTGTCTTCCTTACCTAATGAGGACACTAATTACTTCATGGAGACCCTGCCCTCATGACTTCATCTAACCCTAATTGTCTCCCAAAAGCCCCACCTCCAAATACCATCAGTTGGGGATTAGGCCTTCCATATATGAATTTGTGGGGGCATACATAGTCATAACATATACCAACATGTGTTTTGGCCAAACAGCTGAATGTTAAATCACTGTTAGTCTGAAGTTCAAGATCACCATCATATACCAAATGTCTGTCCTACAGGAATACACCTGTGATACTGAGTGCTTCTTTATTACGACTTAATTAAAATTACACCAAGCAGATTTTTTGATGACATTATACTGCAGTGGTAATCATTTCTCCAAGCCGTCAGTTCCCATGGGCTTTATTTTGTACATTTGCAATGTTAAAAATATGCTCTCTCTCAACTGAGGTCAGTGAAGGTGCAACAGATGTTTTTTGTCAAGCTCCACCACTGCAAGGTCATGCTAACCGCGATGATATTCCACAGTTATTCACCTTCCTTTCTCTCTAATAATAACTGACTAAAATAAAGACTTCAACTCTTGGACTCGCCATCTTGGCTCCAAAGTCACGACTCAGTTTTATCGAAACCGTCCCATAAGTTAAAGGCTTGGGCTGCACTTAAAGAAGACACTTTTTAAAAATTTGCAAAATCAAGCTGAATTTTGTTGCTGTCACTTGTGGTTTCCTTTTCTTAAAGCAATGCTCTCCCAATATTTATCATAACACAGGACTCCGCATTCGGCCAGAACGAGCTGGTCAGTGTGCGAGTCTGCTCACGTTGCCCCTCTGCCAGAACTCCTCTCCTCATTCCCCATCTTCCTCAAATTAAAGGCCGAAGGCCTTCCAGTCTCCGCCAGGTTCTGCAGGATCCGTTCCCTGGCAAGTCACTCGTGTCCTCTACCACAGTCTCGCATGCTTGGGCTGCTCCTGGATTAAACCAGGAGTCTTCCCGCCTCAGAGCCTTGGCCCTGGCCTTCCCCTCTGCCGCAGTGCCCTTTCCGCAGATCGTGCGGGTGTGCCCATCTCCTTCACGCGTTTGCTCCGCTGGGGGAGAGCAAGCTTTCTGTGGGCTGTTCTGTTGAAACAGTGTCATCCCCAATGCCTCTGATCTCCTGGCTCTTCTCGGTTATTTCTCACCCCCCCACCCCTCCGAAAAAAACACGGACCACTTTCTAACAGTTTATCATTGCCTTTTTATGTTGTGTATTATTTTGTGTCATCATCTACTAGAGCGTAAACTGTGCGGGGACAGGGACCTGTTTTGTTTGTTCAGTGATGTATCCCTAAGACAGACCATGCCTAGTACCTTGTAGGGGCTCAACTCTTGGTTTAAGAGAATTCTTGTAATAATCAGTGCACATTTAATCTTCACCTGGCCAGTGGACTTACCATATAAAGCAAACCAGGAGAATTTCACTCTCAAAGTTACATCAAGAATGCTTACTTTTCTTGGAAAGGAAATGTTTATATAGCAACGGTAAACTCTAAGGACATCCCTATTTGTGTTACTAATAGTTCTGTGATGATCAGGTAAGTAAATAACCTGTTTGCTGAAACAATCATTAATTGCATACAACTTCAAGGTTGCCAAAAATATGGCCGGAATGGCATTTAGCTACTTGGTCTGCCAAAAACTAGGGCTGAAGCCAAATCCTAATAGCACATTTTTGGCCAAATGCCATTAACCAAAGCTGAACTTGAGTGCCTCCTTGTTCTTTATATAATTGCTCAGTTTAGTTCTAAATGTTCACATGTCTAACTTGCACATTGTGTAATCTGTTTTTTCGGGAAATCTGATATTAACCTTTTTTCATGTTGTACTAAATAGACAAAGAACAGTTAACCCTATACATGCCTGGATCATAGAGGGGCCAGCAACGGACCAGAGCTGTAATGAAAGGAAGAAAGGGAAGCATCAAAACTTGGATTTTTTATAGAGCACAATGTTTTTATAGATCGGTTAGTTCACTATTTTGACTTGTCTTCTAATTACGTAGTAAAGAGCTTGGCTCTGCCACTCCCTAGCTACACCACCTGGTGCTAATTTCTTGACTTCTCTCTGCCTTAGTGTCTTTCTCTGTCCAGTAGGAAATAATGTAATGATTAATCTACTTCACTGGCTATTGTTACAATCATTGGAGTACATATATACGAAGTGCTTAAAACAGCTCCTGACATAATGCTAAGCACAATGTAAGTTTGCTACGATGGTTATCCTTAATTAATATCATCGTTATCCTCAGAAAACACTTTGGCAAGATGGGTAAAAGAATGCCGTGGGTTTTTTGTTTGTTTGTTTCTTTAGCAGAGATTTCAGACTAGCGCTCTGCAGCCACATTGGGTCTGTCAACAAGTTTTGTTTGCCCAACAGAAACTTCAAGTTTAAATTATTCTTCAGCAGTGGAAAAAACCCTGAAACTCCTCATTTAAAAGCTCCAGATTTCCCACTTCTCTTGAAAAATTAAAAATCTGGAAATGATAAGCTTAAATTTGTACCAGCCGGCGTTGTCAGCAGCTGCCCCTTGTAGATGAGTGGCGGTCTTTTCAGTTTGGGGCTGGTCTGTGCTGGTGGGCGCTCTGACCTCTACGGACACGTCCGTGTGTGCCCCTGGGAGTGCAGGACCCCGGCCCAGTGTCGGTGCTGTAGTTAGCCCTCTTCTACTGCATGGCAGTGGCTCTTGTCTCCCAACAATGCACATGCCATTCTACATTCCAAGTGCCTGTTGACCCTTCTCTGGTGGTACTGTATTGAGCAGGACGGAAGGGGAAGCTGCATCTCAAACATGTATTCTGATGCAAATTATGTATTTGGAAGGAAACCAACTGAGGCTTGAGAAACTGAGACAGAACATAAAATGAAACCTGAATGTTCACCACGCAGCCACGCTGAACGGTGAGCTCAAGGACACCGCAGGGACCCGGGTCAGCTTGTGCAGAGACGCTGCAGAAGGAAGGCTGCGTCCTGTGCGGGCGCAGAAAGGCCAATGCGGCAGGCTTCGAAAGGGCTCGCAGTGATGCTGGAGAGACCCGTGGCTTTGTCTGAATTTTGTACTTAGTGCAACAGAAGACCAATGAATGGTTTTGGATAAGGGAGGGACTTACAAAGGGAAGAGTCCCACCGCTGTTCAGAGAGTGGGTTAGTAGAAAGGGGAGACCGGGTAGTGACTTGGAGTGTATAGGGTTGAGAGCGTGGGCCAACCGGGGGAGTTAATAGAAATGGAGAGAGGTGGAGGGGCACCTTTGGAGTTCGTCTTGAAGGTAAAATTGATAAGACATGACTAGGTGTAACCCGTGATGCAAAGGGGAGAATCAAGGTGTCATTCCTAAGTTTCCGGTTTAAGCAGTTCTGTGCATGATGGTGTTCTTTAATGACACAGGGAAACTGGCAAGGGCGGGGGTCATAGGGGAAGCTTTGGGGCAAAATCAGGCGCTTATGTTAATTTTATGGTTTTCGAGTTCCACTCAGGAGAGGATGTCAAGCAGGCCACGAAACTTGTGAATTGGGTTTTCAAGGGAGGTCTCGCCTGTACATATAGATTAGAGGTCACCCCTGTCACACTTGGAGGGGGAATGTGTGTGGGGGGCACGTGTATAAAACAGGGAATTTTTCCATTGGCCCTTACCTCTGGGTGATGGTATCCCTCTGCTTTTCCTGCCTCTGTTGCTGCACCTTTGATTTTTTTTTTTACCCTTGCCTTGTCTTCATTAGACTGTGAGAAGCCTGAAGGATAGACTTCAGTGTGGAGGGTACTGGCACAGCATGAAAGCACTTAGAAAGAGTACATCCTAATTTTTTTCTTGTCAGCCTAAGTTTTGACATCTACTCTCCCAACCATGCTCGCCTGCTGTTAACGGTTCTGTCCATCTAGTGAAAAGAGACCAGTGCATTCCATGGGCAGTGAGGAAAGGAGAAGAGTAGGGCTGTTGGGGTGAGCAGCCCACACAGTGTTGAGAATGTGAGGCTCTCTGACTTTTCGTAGGGATGTGAGGATGTGTTTGCTTCTCGCCTGTGCCCTCACGGGAGGTGTCACTTGTGTTCGCTCCCTCCCTTCTGGGCTCATGGACAGATGCATGCACTTCCCCATCTCTCAGAATGACTAGTTCTAGACAACGGCCTGGGCCAGAAAGTGACATGCCTGCCACACAAGCGGGCAAGGGAAGCAAAAGCCCAGGTGCAGCCTTGCAGCCCCTCTCCTTCTAGGGAGTGTGGTGGTGACAGGTTCAGATGGCAGTGCACAGAGTCAGAGGAACTTGTGTCCCCAAGTCACCACATGGGGGACGTCTGCCCGGGAGCTGGCTGAGCACAGATTTTTTTTACAAGAGAAAACTTTAGCTTTTTTTTTTTTTTTTTTTACTGATTTTGATTTTCTGTTGTTAAATTTTTTAAAAGATTTTATTTTTGGAGAGAGGGGAAACGAGGGAGAATGAGAAGGAGAGAAACATTGATGCATGAGTGAAACATTAATCAGTTGCCTCTCATACCCCCAAATCGAGACTGATCTCGCAACCTAGGCACGTGCCCTGACGGACAATTGAACTGGTGACATTTTGGTTTGCGGGACAATGCCTAGCCAACTGAGCCACACCAGCCAGGGCTGTTGTTAAGATTTTGAGGGATGTTTGTTACTGCACCCTAAGCCTAGCCTAACCAGATTAATCCAGGCAGTATGTGGAAATGATACAATAATGCTTGCTCAATAGCTAAGCAAACAAACAAAACAAAACTCACAGACAACAGTATGATGATTACCAAAGGGGTAGGGGAATGGGGGAGGTATAAGAGGGTAAGTAGGGCATAAATGGTGAGGGAAGGAGACTTGACTTGGGCAGGTGAACACACAACACAATATACAGATTATTGATTATAGAATCGTACACCTGAAACCCATAAAATTTTATTAACCAATATCACCCAAAAAAATTCAATTAAAAAACTTAAGCTGCTGATAGGAAGGCATCTTGCTGAAACTCAGGCCACGTGCAGCCCCCAGCCACAAAAAAAGAAATAGGTTTGCTAAACTATTACTCTAAAGTCAGTATTGATCTTGACTTTGTTTTTAACAGCTGTAGGCCATCAGAGCTCTTTTGGCTCAGAACTACAGCACTAAAATCACTGTGTGAGGATTTCAAACCTTCCTCCTGGGTCTTAGTGATTGTTACCAGTGTCAGGACATTGTGGGACATGCATCTCTCTTGTGCCTGTTTTGTGTTTGTAAGTAATTGACAGCAATTAGCTGCCGTTTCCATCGCATTTCGATGCTGTGATTTCCTTTCATGTGACTCATGCTTTTTTCTAGACTGTACCATTACGTGCTCAGCCTTTGTCACTGGTCGAAATTGTTGGGCTTCAGAGTTAGAGATGAATGTTGTTATTCCAGTGTTGTGTAGAAGCTGACCTATTTTTCCCTCCTGAATGCAAATCGGAGCTACACATCTTACCATTTACACGTCGACTTTCTGAGACACGAGTGCTTCTCCTTGAAGGACCCCTTTCCCTCTTGGGCTTACTTGGCTGATATTTACGGACAAGATCTGGGCTTGAGTACCGTGCAGTTACGTGCCACAGGGCCTATTCGTGCACATCTGTGGGTCATGGGCGTTTCCAGCCAGCTCAACCATCTTGTTGAGAATGGGCCCTTGGAGCCCTGGGGTCCACAGCTGTTTCTTAGGAAGCAGAAGGCTTGTGGGCCTTGATGGAAACTCATGGAGAACATAAGGGAAAGGACCAATTCCAATGGGAATGGATGTTAGGGGTCACCTGTGCCAACTGTCTCCTTTTACTGGGGAGAGAATGGGTGGACAGAGAAGTGAGATGACGTGCAGAAGCCTGCCAGAAACCGGTTCTAGAGCTGCCGGGTGGACTCACGGCAGCTCTAGAACTTTGCTGTCAGTCTGTGTACTACTCCATCCTGGCTTTTCTTTCTCAGGACTCTATTCGGTGCTGAACCCAGGATGTTTATGGGGTGCGGGGGGAGCTTTCTTTGTTCACAAATTATTTCTTAGATTTTCTTTCAGGGAAGAAAAATATGAGAAAATTCCGGTTGTGCTTGGTTTGCTATTTCCAGCCTTTTCAGGTTTCTGCACCTTCCTCCTGGAGAAGTTCTCTTTGGGGCCATCGGTCAGGGCAGAGCGGGCAACGCCTTCTGCTTCACGCTCCGGGCGTGCCCAGTGCTGGCCACTGCTGAGGCGGGGGTGGAAGGGAGTGGCAACTCCAGCTGCTGTTAAAAGCGATTCCCAGGCTCATGCTTGTATTTCCACTGTCCCCTTTTAAAATGTATGTGTCGTGTTTGGTGCATGTCCAATAGCACATACAACATGTGCGTGTGACTAACAGTAAAGTCAGCACTGTGGTGACGCCGCCACTGGACTTATAGAAGTCTGCTCTCTGTTAAACTCATCCTCTCGCGTTCTCTGGAAGGGGCTCCCTCGGCTCTTTTTTTTTAATTTTTGTGTTTTCTCTTCCTATAAAATGTTACTAATATCTGTACTAGTGTCTTTCTTTAAGACAACTGCAATTATGACAGTGTATTTTATTTTTAAACTTTATTCCTCAGATAGAGGGATTTTCAAAACTGTCGTCAGCCCATTTTTGGTCCTTCTCACCGTTCCCATCCTTGGTGGTTCGTGTGCTGACTTCCCTCCTGAGGACACCTTCATCTTCAGCTGCGAGGTGGACAGTCCACTGCAGTTACGTCCAAGGCCACATCAAAAGGAACGGGAGAAATCTCTCTCCTTTGACCCCACCCTGATTTTTAAAAAATCTCTTTAGTTCTAAACAAATATCTCCAAGGAATGCTGTGTATGCACTCCCTGTATTTACACTGCACCATCGACGCTGTTTAATTTTGTGCCGTTTGCACTGTAGCTGCACGGCTGAAAGTACAGTCTCCAAAGCCAACAGTTGGTTGTGTATGTTCCCACCTTCCTGTCACTTCCCTCAGCCCTCATTCTTGTCACTTTTCTGCAGTGTTTTACATTGTTGAGCAGTTCCTGTTTTGTGTGTTTGTGTTGGGGTGTGCATTCATCTCCTGGTCTATAAACTATTGCTGCAGCCTGGTTTTCTGCCTCTGCCTCTGGGGTTTCCCTATTTTTTCAATGGCCTCTTCTGTTTTTTTTTTTTTTAATCCCTAAGTGCAGCGATTTCCAAGTGTGGCACCAGCCCCCTTCTGGCCTTTCCATTCCCGTCCCTGACAGTGTCCTGTGTGGACAGCAGCCAGCTCTTCATCTCCAGGCCTGGCTTCTCTCCCGAGGCCGCATTCATTTTCTGCTGCCCGGTGGGCAGTTCCACTTGGTCCGCCTCCCTCACGTCAAGGGCCACCTCAAAAGGAACATGACCAAGGAAAGGCTGCCTCTCTTCTTTACCAGCTTCCATGCTTTTGACACAAAAATCAAGGAGGAAAATTACCTGGTGTATATTGCATTGGATGGCTGCTCTGATCAACTCCAACCCCAACCAAAATGAACCTCCTTCAGTGTTTCCTCGGCATTTTGCTAGTTTCCTTCATTTTGTCACTTATATCACAATTATCATAATTACCGTGTCATTGTCTGTCACTAGTGGGTGAGTTTCTTTAGGTTACACTGTGTGTCTTTGCCATTGCTAGCTAGTGACACTTATCCCTACTAGATGCGAAATCATTACCAAATTACCTATACTTGCAATTCAGATGGTCTTAGAGTCCAAAAATTATTCTTTGGTGACAGCTAAAGGGACTTACCTATACATGTCATTCACCAGTTGACCAAGGTAAGTCATCGTGCTGCCTGAATATTGTGACTCACGGATGATATATGCTAGGGACTCTTGGCCATTTCTGCCCCCAACCTGAAGACGCCCCGGAGCATTCTGAAACTCCCTTCACCTCCTCATGGCCCTGTCAGCACTTCCAGCTCGTGCTTGGGAGTATGAGTTACATTCTCAGCTCTAGAACGTAAAGGGGTGAATGTTGGGTTGTTGAGGATATTTTTAGAAGCCATACTATAAATAGAATTGCTTTCCACTTAAATCTCTAACATTTCCCTGTCTGGTGATTGGCAGGTAGATTTTTGTCCCTGCCACCCTCCCCGCCCATTTCCAAGATGAGAAGACAGATGAGGTACAAGAGTGAGGATTGAAAGTCTACATTTTGTACCTTTCCCCCCAGCACTCTGTCTGTAGTCATCTTACCCTAACATTTTCTAGTTCCCCATCCTCAGGATGTGATTTCTTTCTTTCTTTTCTTTTTTTTTTTTTTTTTTTTTTTTTAGCCAATTTAGTAGAAAGAACATCACTTAATACTGGAGAACACACTGGAAATTACCAAATAGAAGGGATTGATAACTGTACCTCAGATAAATCATTTACAAATTAAATTACTATGCTAAGTAAAGAATTGACACAGTGTTCAAGGATCCAGTCAGACCCATTGCTAATTTAATGTTGCAGATGGAAAGGGATTTTGTTGGTTGGGCCACCTGTAGATGATAAACTTTCCTTATGGGGTGTTCCTCTGTTCAGCAAATGTAACGATAAACATGTAACAGAACCAGGAGCAGTCTGCTCTCCATTGGCACTGTGTGTCATTCAGTGGGAATGGGCAGTCCCGACATGCCGATGCGCAGAGAAGAAGAGAACCCATTTAAGTTTCATGATGTTAGTCATTTTGAATAGTGATGTGGCTGTCAACACGGACTATTGAATTCATTCACGTATTTGATTCATTAGCCGGAGTTTTATAGCTGGTGTCCCTGTGATGTGTGGAAGAAGACAAGCTTACTGTTGTACCTGAGAAATACGAAGTGGTACATGCAGAGAAATCCAGCTGGTGTCGTTAGGGGCTGAGGGATGGGAGGAGGCACACTGTTGTTTTAGGGAAATGAATTTGGTGTGCTGTTTTCCTGGCACCCGCCCAAAAAGAGAGAAAGATGCCATAAACACACTATGAAACTTGAGTAAGGGTGTCTCGGTTGTTTCGTTAGTGATGTAAACAAAACAGGGAATGGAAATCAAGTGTAAAGATAAACATCAGGAAAGGGATTCTCCACTCTGTGCCCTGAGAAAGCTGTAACGGAAACTCATTTGTAATTAATTGATTCATGCAGCTACTCGCTGTGCCGCTTATTTTGTTTTATTCTCACATTTTCTGTGTTAACAAACAACACATGAATGTTAGCTTTTTTGTAGTTGTTGAATTACTTTTGTTTTCCCCCAAATCCCCGATTGGTCATCTCTGGGTATGAACCTCCTCCTGAAAATGCACAGACATGGAAAAATGTGAAACTTTAAGTAGGGCAGAGTTGTCTACAGCAACAGAGCCAATAAAATATATAGAAATAGATATATCTCAAGGACTGGCACATTCAGAATCCATAGGGCAAGTGGCCTGGCAGCAGGCTGGAAACTCAAGCAGGGTTTATATGTTGCAGCTTTGAGGCAAAATGCCTTCTTTGGAAACTCTTCGTCTTTGCTCTTCAGGCCTTCGACTGATTGGATGAGGCCCACCTATACTATGGAAGGTTCTCCAAAGAAACAGAATAGGGTGTGTGTGTGCGTGTGTTTGGGTTATTATAGGAAATTGGCTTACACAATTTTGGAGGCCGAGAAATCCAGAAACCTGCAGGCAGCCAGCTGGGATCCAGGAGAGCCAATGGTGTCGTTCCAGTCCAAGCTCCGGCGGGCTCAGCACCCGAGGAGAGCTGGTGCGTCAGCTTGAGTCCAAAGCAGAGAAAGACGGATGTCCCAGCTGAAAGCCGTCAGATGGAAAAGGTTCCCTCTTACTCTTGAGAGTGACAGCTTTTTTTTTTCTCTCTATCTCTTCAGAACTTCAACTGATTGAGGCCCACCCACATTAGGGAGGGCAGTGTGCCAGACCCGGTCTACTGATTCCAATGTTAATCTCATTGAAAAACACCCTCACGGACACACACCCAGACTAATGTTTGTATCTGGGCACCTGTGGCCCAGTCAAGGTGACGCAAAATTAATCTTCACGAAAGGGAATCTGCTCTCCTGAAAGTCAGCTGATCAAATGTTAAAAGAAAACACTTTCACAGTAGCACAACCAACCTAGTGGGCACCTTAGCCTGGTCAAGTCGGCACATGAAATTAACCATCACATGTGGCGTGTTTATTTTTTTTCATTACAAAGTACCTAACCACATTGTAAGTTAAAGTAGGAAGGAGAAAAAAATAATCTATCCATTACA
>PVKM010011503.1:0-33129 GCA_004027735.1 Carollia perspicillata
ATTTCCTAAATCCTCTCAAACAAGCAACAGACAGCCTTAGTGAGCCTTCAGCACCCTTATCTCTTGCTAAGTGGCCCCAGGCCTGGCACTAGCAGCAGCCAATCTAAATTCACAGCTCAGCTTCACCTGGGAATTTTCAAGTGCACCAAAAGTAGCAGCCATCACAGATTGCTTTATAGCTCATGCAGGGTGGCCCAAGGCAGAACACAGGTAGGGGCTGACCTTGGCCTGCACCACCCCAGACACTGAAGAGCCTGCATACCAGTGGAGAGCTACAGACCATGTCAGAGCCCCACCACACTGCCACTGCACAGCTGATCTGCCACGGAGGGCAGAAATTGGTGGTCAGTGTCATAGCCAGTCACTGCAGCTTACTGGCCTGTGTAAATACCACCCAGCGACCTCTCAACAGCCATCAAGGTTCAACTACAAGAGGGTGTACTCAGCTCCTACAAAGAGAGCACCTCAAGATCCCAGCTTGGGTCATAGGGGAGGATGTGCCACTGGATCGTGAGGACACCTACCTTGTTAGGCCAAGACAGGGAATTGTAGTAACTCTACCTAATACATAGAAACAAACAAAGGGAGACTGCCAAAATGGAAAGACAAGAAACATGGCCCACAGGGAATAAGAAGCATAATTGGTAGGTACAAAATAGAAAAGGAAAGGTTAAGAATAGTATAAAAAATGTAGAAGTCAAAGAACTTACATGTATAAACCATGGACCTGAACTAAGTGGCTGGGAGGGAGTTGCAGGGCAGAGGGGAAGAAAGGTGGGGAATGGGACAACTGTAATAGCATAATCAATAAAATATAATTGAAAGAAAAAGGCCCAAATGAAAGAATAGATCACAACTCTAGAAAAATAACCAAACAAAAGGGAGATGAGCAGTCTATCAGATACAGAATTGAAAACACTGGTTATATGCATGTTCAGGGAACTTAGCGGGAACCTCAACAGCGTAAAAAAGATCTAGTCAGAAATGAAGGATACATTAATTGAAATAAAGAAAAATTTACAGGAGATCAACAGTAGAGTGGATGAAGCCAAGAATGAAATCAATGAATTAGAACATGAGGAAGCAAAAAACAACCATTCAGAACCATAAGAGAAAAAAGAATAAAAAAACACCAGGGTAGTGTTGTAGTTTCTGGGTCAATTTCAAGCATACCAGCATTCACATTATAGGTGTGCCAGAAGGAGAAGAGAAAGAGCAAGACATTGGAAAACTATTAGAAAAATTAATGACAGAAAACTTCCCTAGTTTGGTGAAGGAAATAGTCATGCAAGTTCAGGAGGCACAGAAAGTCCCAAACAAGATGGATGCAAAGGGGCCCACTCAAGACACATCATACTTAAAATGGCAAAGGTTAAAGATAAAGAGAGAGTCTTAAAAGCAGCAAGAGAAAAGCAGTTAGTTACCTATAGGCGAGTTACCGTAAGAATGTCAGCTGATTTCTCAAAAGAAACTTTGCAGGTAGAAGGGATTGGCAAGAAATATTCAAAATCATGAAAAGCGGGGACCTACAGCCAAGATTGCTCTACTTAGCAAAGCTATCACTTAGAATTGAAGGGCAATAAAGAGCTTCTCAGACAAGAAAAAACTAAGGAGTTCATCATCACGAAACCATTATATGAAATGTTAAAGGGACTTAAGAAAAAGAAGATCAAAACTATGAACAATAAAATGGCAATAAATACATATCTATCAACAACTGAATCTAAAAACCTATGCCAACAAGAACACAGACATAATCATGGAGAATGTTTTTAATGGGTGAATGGTGGAATGGCTGAAGAGGTGAGAGGATTAAGAAATACAAATATGTAGTTACAAATAGCCATGAGGATGTAAAGTACAGTATGGGAAATGGAGTAGCCACAGAATTTATGCACATGACCCATGGACATGAAAAACGTTGTGTGGATTGCCTGAGTGGGGGTACTGGGTGGAGGGTGGCAAAGGGGAAAAAATTGGCACAGCTGTAATAGCATATCAATAAAATATAATGAAAATAAGAGAAACACTAACAGACAACATCATTTTCTCTGTGCCTTGAGCATCTTTTAGAACTGTTATATTTTCTAAATAATAGTAATAGCTGGTATTATTCACTGCTGCCAAGTACTCTTCTAAGCATTTGACATGTATCATCACACTCAATCTTTTTTTTTAAAGATTTTACTTTATTTATTTTTAGAGAGAGGGGAAGGTAGGGATAAAGAGAGAGAAACATCAATGTGTGGTTGCCCCTCATGTGCTCCTTCTTGGGTACCTGGAGGGCAACCCAGGCATGTGCCCTGACTGGGATTTGGACCAGTAACCTTTTGATTTGCGAGCTAGCACTCAGGCCACTGAACCACACCAGCCAGGACTTATCTATCTCACTCAGTCTTCACTTGACCCTTCTGTATTTGTGCTATTTTACTGATGAAGAAACTGTGGCCTTATTGTGGCCTTGAGACTTAGTTAAGTCACTTTGCCAACAGCTATATGGTAGGAACCAGAGCCCTGTATTTCCACTTCATGGATTTCTCTTCCATTTTAAATTTTCTTGGAAACTGAGTGTTTGTGACTCATTTTCTTTTTTTTAATATTGAATTTATTGGGGTAACATTGGTTAATGAAATTATGTAGGTTTCAGGTGTACAGCTCTGTAAGACATCAACTGTATATTGTATTGTGTGTTTATCATCCCAAGTCAAGTCTCCTTTCGATGAACCATTTTGTTAAGATCCAATATATGGCAGTACAGAGGAGTCCTGACTTAATAAAGGGTTGGCTTTATGATAGTGTGAAAGCAGTATACCTTCAGTAGAAACCGTAGTCAGAATTTTATAAAAAGTATTGTTATGCCGTTACAAGTGTTTCATTTTCCCCCTTAACTCCCCTCCATCCAGCCCCCCACAAATGCCCTCAGTCAATCCCCACACTGTTGTCCAAGTCCACTGATCCTGCATATACCAAAACTTGCCACATATAATGCACACTTTGTTGCCCAAAGTTTTGAGGGAAAAATAAGGATACACATTATACATGGGTAGTACTAACACTGTATCTATGTAAGTGTTTTAAATTCTTTTATTTATGCTTATGTATTAAAAGTGTAACTCTAGAAAGCAATAGTTATATCCACATACAAAATATTACCCTGGAATATATTAATCGCTTTTATTTCTAAAAGTAAATAATTATAAAAATGAATTAGAAAATTAAAATGAAATATTTTTTCCTGAATGTTTGGGCCAAAAATGTGGGTACTCATTATACACAGCAAAATACAGTATGTTCTTCGGCTACTTTATTCCCTATCCTGTACTTACATCTCTGTGACTCTTTTGTAACCAATTTGTACTCTTAATCCCTTCACCTTTTTAACACAACCTCCCGATCCCCTTCCCATTTGGCAACTATCAAAACTTTGTATCTATGATTCTATTACTGTTCTGCTTGTTTATCAACACTCAAGTGTTGATCAACACTTGATCAAACACTTGATCAACACTCAAGTTATTTATCAACATATTTATCAACACTCAAGTGTTGATAGATATTCATTGTCATTTTATTGTTCATAGTTTTGATCTTCTTAAAGAAGACCCTTTAACATTTCATGTAATACTGGTTTGGTGGTAATGAACTCCTTTAGCTTTTTCTTGTTTGGGAAGTTCTTATCTGTCATTTGATTTTAAATGACAGATTTGCTGGGTGGAATACTCTTGGTTGTAAGTCCCTGCTTTTTATCACTTTGAATATTTCTTGCCAATCCCTTTTAGCCTGCAAAGTTTCTTTTGAGAAGTCAGCTGACAGTCTTATGGGAACTCCCTTGTAGGTAACTTACCACTTTTCTCTTACTACTTTTGAGATTCTCTTTTTGTCTTTAACCTTTGGCATTTTAATTATGATATATCTTGGTTTGGGCCTCTGGGTTCATCTTGTTTGGGCATCTCTGTGCTTCCTGGACTTGTATGTCTATTTCCTTCACCCAGTTAGGGACGTTGTTCATTATTTTTTCAAATAGATTTCCGATTTCTTGCTTTCTTTTTTTCTGGCACCTCCAAGGATGTGCATGTTGGTATGCTTAAAGTTGTCTCACAGGCTCCTTACAATAGCCTCACTTTTTTTTCTTGGATTATTGTTTCTCTAGCTGTTCTGATTGATTGTGTTTTGCTTTCCTATATTCCAAATCATTGATTTGATTCTTGGCTTCATCCCCTCTACTAATGATTTCTCATAAACTGTTCTTTATTTCAATTAATGTATTGTTCATTTCTGACTGGATCTTTTTTACACCATTGAGGTCCCCATGAAGTTCCTTTAGCATCCTTATAACCAGTGTTTTCAACTCTGTATGTGATAGATTGCTTATCTCCCTTTTGTTTAGTTATTTTTCTGGATTTTTGATCTATTCTTTCATTTGGGCCATGTTTCTTTGCTGCCTCATTTTGGCAGCCTCCGTGTGTTTGTTTCTATGTATTAGGTAGAGCTGCTATGGATTCCCTGTTTTGGTAGCATGGCCTAATAGTAGGTGTCATATAGTGGCACAGTCTCCCATATCACCCAAGCTGGGTACTCAGGGTGTGCTCACTGTGTGGGATGTGTTCACCCTTCTCTTGTAGTTGAGCCTTGATTGCTATTGACACGTCCAAGGTCATCCACGACCTATATTTTGTGCAGTGTCACACAACACAATCTACAAAGCGGTCTGCCAATGGCTGCTTCTTGTGCTGGGCCTGGAGGTGTCCAGGTAAGGCCATGCTGTGAACCAAGGCTGGTTGCTGCTAGTGTGAGACCTCGGGTAATTTAGGGGTACAAGGCTTGCTGAAGTCAGATGCTGCTTGTTTGAGACAATTTAGTAAAATCTGAAGCATGAGCCAAGAGAAACTATTTGTATTGAAAAGCCACTGGGAACAGCTTGGGTGATGTATGAAAGTTGGGTGGGGCAGAGTCTCAGGAATCACCAGGGTGGGGCAAACAGTGTAAACTAGGCTGATGTAGTTTCACATATCCTGCTGGCTCTGTGGCTGTATGATGGGAGGGCTCAGGAAAGGAACAGTGGTCTCTGACAGCATTTCTGTCTGGGAGAACGCTGTCTCCCAGTTCTCACCCCAATGCCAGAAAGTTGACTTCCTCCCCATATGTCTTTGATGCCTTTCAAGCTGCTGCCCCTGCACAGTAGCACAGAGGGAGTGAATTGGAGTGAGTCTGTGCGTGGGTCCTTTAAGAGGATTACCTGGGACTCCAAAAGTTTGTTTTCCTCAACCTCAGTCCCCACTTGTTTTTACAGCTGGTGTTATGAAGAGTTATATTCCTGGCATTGGATCCCTGGGCTGGGGGGCCTAGTGTGGGGTTAGAACTACCCGAGATATCCAGGGAGTTGTGGGACCAGCCTGTTCTGTGTCTCTGTCCCTCCTGTTGGTCTTGATATGGTTTCTTTCTTAATTTCATAGTTGTAGGACTTCATTCAACTCAATTTCTGATGGTTGGTCTATAGTTTAGTTTTAATTTTGATGTGGTGTGAGGAGGCGAGCTTTGTTTACCTACGCCACCATCTTGACTGGGCCCCTATACTTGGAATTTTGTATTTCACTCTTTTCCTGGGCTAGAGATATGTAGTGTAATACTCTCTTATGTTGCTGGTCAGAGCAGTGAGCCCCAGCTCCCAGATCACAAGAGGAAACAACCAATATTCTACTCTGTGTTCATTGTGTTAGATGATTTGCCCACTGTAAGGTAATGTCAGTGTTCTGAGCATGTTTAAGGTAAGTTAGGCTAGCTGTGATGTTTGGCAGGTTAGGTGTATCAAATGCATTTTGACTTATGATATTTTCAACTTACAGTGGGTTTATTAGGACATAACCCCATCATAAGGATCATCTGAACAAATATTTTTGTAACTTAATTTTGTTACAATTTCAGACTTATAGAAAAATACAAGAATGGTAATAAGGTACTCGACCCAGTTGTTTGTCCCATTTGTTTTATCATTGTTCCTTTCTCCCTTTCCTCTCCCTCCCTGCCTTTCTTTTAAGTTATTTGAAAGGAAGTTGGGAGACACTCATGCCCCACTCCTTAGAAATATTTCAGTGTACTTCCTGAGAACAAGGAATTCCCTTATTGTATGCCAGCACAATTATCTAAACAGGAAGTGTAACATTGTCACTGTTATCTGATCGACAGTCTATATTGAAATTTCCCCAATTTTCCCAGTAGCGTCCTTTACAGGTAGATACACTTCCCCAGGCCAGGATCCAGTCCTGGAGCTGCTGCTAAGTGTCACATCTCTTTAGTTTCTTTTACTCTGGAGCAGTTGTGCAGCCTTTTTTGGGCTTTCTTTACCTTGACAGGCCAATTATTTTGTAGAACATCCCTCAATTTGGAGTTGTCTTTTTTCTCATCACTAGATCTAGGTTTTGTGTTTTGGCCGGGAAAAACAAAGGTGATTTTTTGTCCCTCTCACTGGAAGTATAAATTGATAAAAGAGGTTATGAGGTGGTTATTTTTATTATCAAAGTGGTTTATGTTTTATAGAAGGGCTCACTGTCATCTTTATTTAACCGCAAATCTTTCTAGGGCCTGGGTGACAATTTGTGGTGTGTAGACTGCCATTTCCCCCGCCCTTGTCACCATGGTGGGTTGGCTCTGTGTCACAACTTCTCTACTGAGTGGGCAGGGTGGTCCTAGGTTCAGTAAGAGTGTGTGAAATGAAATTCACTTGTCATGCCTGTTCTTATGCTTTTGAGAGTTATTTAAAAATTTGACTGATGACTTTTCTCAAAACACACTGCATGGAAAAAGGCGAAATTGATTATTTTAGATGTATTTCTGTCCCTTATCTGTGTTGGTGTATAGTTTTTTTTGTTATCCTCATTGGATTCCAGATGACTTGAGGGTCTAGACTACATAACGGAGTGTTGTAAGTAACCTTCCATAGGCCTCCACAAAACTCAGTGCCCAGTGGCAGCTTCAGAAATCAGATCAGCACGGTGGGTCCAGTTTATGCCATGTTTCCTGGTCTCTTAAAAATCTTAGACTTTTCCTCTCATTCTGTGTTTGAAGTTAAACAACTTTTCTTATGGTATTCCACAGCAGAACTAACATAGCTTTTCACATTGCTTTTCAGGTGAACCTCCTGCTGTCAGTTTCTAAATAACCAGGCTAGCTGCGCAGTACTTGAAAATGGTCTGTGTGGCAGGAGTGGCTGAAAAGTCATGCGACAACCTGCAGGACACTTGAGGACTTGTATGTAGGAATGTCCCTGAGAACCACATAAGTGTGCTACTCATTGCTGAATGAATGCAGAATGAAATATAAGGAGAGTGTTAAAAAATTGGTGTTTCGCTTTTAAAACATCAAGATGCCAAAGATTAATGTATGAGCAGCAATAACTGCCTCATTAAATGGTTTCAAGAAATGTAAGTTTTTAAGAGGTAACTTTGGTGAGCATGCAGTGAGATGGTTCTTAGCAAAAGACGTGCAATGAAAATAAGTTGCAGTAGGTAGGGCAGAGAATTTTATGGAAACACAGTTAATTAGAAGGCTTCTCGAGTAAGGTTTGTTAAAGTATACAACACTGCAACACTTCTAACCACTGAGTGAGCATTCCACAGTGACTTTTTTTACTTCCAGAAATGTTATTTCTACACTCAATGTAATGTTTCTCCTATCATTTTGAAGCTTAGTTTGGAGTAGATTGAATGCTTCTGAGAACACATTCTGGTTTCCTTTTTTTTTTCAGGGTGTGTTATCTTCCTGTGTCTTTAAAAAAATTTTATTATTGTTTGAATATATCGGGGTGACATTGGTTAATGATAGCTTTCAAGTATACAATTCTGTAATATATCTGCACAGTGCATTGTGTTCTCACCACCCAAAGTCAGGTCCCTTTTTGCCACCATTTATCGCCCTTTTGCCCTCTTCTACTTCCCCTTTTTCCTCTTCCCCGACCCCTTTTTCCTGTGTTTCTGATGTGAGTTAGTTTCAAGATGCAAGGACCTCATGTAAGGTTCCCAAGGGATACAGATACTGTATTCCCAGGGTCTCTATTCCTTGGATTGCTTGGGTATAGAATGTTCAAGAGCAGGACGCTGCAGCCTCTTCGCAGCTGGTGTCTTCAGTAAGAATCTTCATTGTGCTGCAGTTGGTGTTTGTGATTGGGAAGTACCAGTTAAGGTGTGTTAATCTGGTATATAAAGGAGAGAAGGAAACCTGATGACTAGTGTATCTCCTGCGTGAAGGTCAGGGTTGCCAGCCTTCTGTACACTGCCTTCAGTTTCACTAGCTCTTTGAAGAGCAAACACTTTCAAGTCCTGTATATTCAGTGGCTATGCTGTGTGCCTGCTACAATGAATACATTTTACTAACAAAGACAAGGAGGATGAAGATGGCCCACCCCTAAAACCTGCCACACTATATCAGGGATCATCAAATAAATTATGCACTTCTCTGAGTTGTCCTACAAATAGCTGTTTCCTGATTGGGTTGGTTTTGCCTCTGACGTCATTGAAAGTGTAGCTTGGTTTTTGGTTCAAAAGGAATTTTGAGTAATTCCAACACTAACCTGGAGATGGAACATTGGTGAGTGTTCTGAAATGTAGCCAACAGACCTCATTCTACATGACTTGCAGCTTTTCTCAACCCCTTGAAGCAGACCCTGATGTGTAGATAGGTTATACGTCTGTCATTTTAAACAGGTCACTTGCTTTTCGAATCACTTTAAATTGGTGTTGAATCTTGTTTAATAGCGCTTAATACTCTATTTTGGGAAGGTGGAAGGTAAAGAGGGTTTATATTCATTCATTGACATGAAACAAATTAAATAGATTGGATTTACTTCCACCTAGTACTTAAAATACAAGTTTAATGAAACTGTAAAATACCCATTTTTGTGTATTATACTGTACATTTGATTTTTAAAAAGCCTTTCCAAAGAAATGAGGGCATGATTATTGTACTATAGTATGATTGATTTAATTTGATGTACGGAGCAGAGTATGCTCTTAAGGAGGGAAATATTTGACAGCACTTGGTCTTGTGTTGAATCTTTTCCTGAAACACTCAAATACCTTACAAAGTGCTGAGTAGGTGATACTGGTTCAACTTATTTGCTAAATGAATATTTGTTTAAATCTGTACAGTTTCAGGTGTTTACTCATATAAAGAGTGTACATACTTTCAAATAATTTAAAGGCTTTATATTATTTGGCTAGAAATTGCTGTTTTTAATAAATGTGAAATTTTTTAAAAATAAAGATTTTTGCTTCCTACTTTGTCTTCACATGTCTGTTATGTGTGTGGATTGTTTTTAAAAAATGTTTCAAATGAAAATTTTTATTGCTCCAACTTGTAGATTTATATGCAGTTGTAAGAAAGAATACAGAAAGACCCCTTGTACCTTTATTTAGTTTCTTCCAGTGGTAGCATCTTGCGCACTGTAACACGTTTTGATAAGCAGGATATTGACGTTGGTGCACTCTGCCAATGTTGTTCAGATTGCTCCAGTTTTACTTGCACTCTGGATTCTTTTGGCAAGATAATTACTGTGGAAAGACACTTCTGAGGTATCGTAATGCCCTGCTAGTTGAAAGAATTTAATTTTTTTTTTGTTTACAAAACTGCCAATTTCCTGAGTAGTGTCAGCACAAATAGTTGTGCTGAAATTTGGTCTTAGAGAAGTAGCAATAAACACAAATTTGTATTTTTCCAAGTTTTAACAACTCTGTATCTTTCAGTCCTCCTCTGCTATAATCTTGCCAGTGGGAAAGAATAGTCAGCCATAGTTTGTCACAAGGGGCCATTCATTAAAGAAACCCAAGGACGTTGATGAGAGAACGTTACTCAAAAGGAGGAGCTAACTTCATTGCTTCCTCTCTGGAGCACTCTTCTGACAGGCTTGTCTGTCTGACCCTTCTCAGCACCCAGCCCAGCAGCTGCTGGAAACTTGAAATTAGTGGCATCCACTAAGTAGTGATCTGATGAATATATGTTTTTCTTTTTAGAAGTAAAAGGTTTTAAATTTTTTTTCTGACTATAAAAAATGTTAACTATTAGACATTTCTGTAGTGTTTGAATTTTAACATAAAATGTGAAAGTCTGGCTTCTGGCCAAGATGGAAGCACACTGTGCTTCTTTGGACAACAATAATTTAGAAACAAAATAACCAGAACTGACAGAAAATTGAACTGTATGGACCTCCAACAACCAAGGAGTTAAAATAGACACATTCATCCAGACCGTTAGGAGGGACGGAGTCAGGTGGCTGGTTGGAGAGGGGTTGTGGGAAAAAAAAAGTGATGGCACTGGGCATGCAAGGCAGCAGCTGACAAACCCCGGGCCCACAAGACAGCAGCAGGTGGACCCTGGGCATGCAGGCAGCAGCTGGCAGACCCCAGGTGTGGGGTGGCAATGGGCAGACCCAGCAAGGCGGCCATTGTGACGTGGGGCACAGTGTGCAAGGTAGCTGGCTGACTGGGTGGTCCCACATTCGCAGGCAGATAAACCAGGTGAAACTGGGGAGCGAGACAGACCATGCAACCCAGGGCACCAACGTGGGGAAATAAAGCCTCAAAACACTCATTGAAACACCTGTGGGGGTTGAGGTGCCAGGAGAGACTCCCAGCCTGATAGGAGAGTTCATTGGAGAGACCCACAGGGTCCTAGAACATACACAAGCGCACCCACATGGGAATCAGCGCCAGAAACGCCCAGTTTGCTTGAGGGAAGTGGTGGAAGGCACTGAAATCCTACAGAGTGGAGCAAGCGCCATTGTTCCCTCTCACACCCTGCTCCCACCCCCACATACAGTGCCACAATGCAACCACGTGGGTTGCTGTGCCCTGGTGAACACCTAAGGCTCTGCCCCTCACTACATAACAGGCATGACAGGACCAAAAAAAAAAAAAAAAAAAAAAAAAAAAAAAAAAAAAAAAAAAAAAAAAAAAAAAAAAAAAAAAGACCTAAACAGAAGAACACATCAAAGCTCCAGAGCAAATACAACTAAGCAATGAAGAGATAGCTAGCCTATCAGATGCACAGTTCAAAGCACTGGTGATCAGGATGCTCACAAAATTGGTTGAATTTGGTCACAAATTAGATGAAAAAATGAAGGCTACACTAAGAAATGCAAGAAAATGCACACAGAACCAATAGTGATGGGAAGGAAAGTGGGACTCAAATCAGTGGAGTGGACTAGAAGGAAGGAAGAAACAACCAAACAGAAAAGAAGGAAGAAAAAAGAACTTAAAAAAATGAGGAGAGGCTTAGGAACCTCCAGGACATCTTTAAACATTCCAACATCTGAATTGTAGGGGTACCGGAAGGAGAAGAAGAGCAACAAGTGGAAAAGTTATTTGAACAAATAATGAAGGAGAACTTCCCCAATCTGGCAAAAGAAATTGACTTCCAGGAAGTCCAGGAAGCTCAGAGAGTCCCAAAGAAGGTGGACTCAAGGAGGAACACACCAAGTCACATAATTATATTACCCAAGATTAAAATGAAGGAGAGAATCCTAGAAGCAGCAAGAGATAAGGGGACAGTTAACCTACAAAGGAGTTTCCATCAGATTGTTAGCTGATTTCTCAAAAGAGATCTTACAGGCAGGAAGGGGCTGGAAAGAAGTATTCCAAGTCATGAAAGACGAGGACCTACATCCAAGACTGCTCTATCCAGCAAAGCTTTCATTTAGAATGGAAGGGCAGATAAAGTGCTTCCCAGATAAGGACAAGTTCAAGGAGTTCATCATCACCAAGCCCTTATTTGTATGAAATGTTAAAGGGACTTATCTAAGAAGAAGATAAAAGACATGTATAGTAAAATGACAACAAACTCACAATCACACCTAAAACAAAAACAAAAGCAAACTAAGCAAACAACTAGAACAGGAACAGCACCACAGAACAGATCACGTGGAGGGTTAGGAACAGGGGAGTAGGAGGAGGAGAGGGGGAAAAGGTACAGAGAATAAGTAGCACAGATGGTAGGTGGAAAATAGAAGGAAAGCAAGAATAGTATGGGAAATGTAGAAGCTAAAGAACTTATGACACATGGACATGAACTAAAGGGGGGGAATGTGGGTGGGAGAGGGTGTGCAGAGTGGAGGCGAATGAAGGGGGGGGAAATTGGACAACTGTAATAGAGCATAATCAATAAAATATATTTAAAAAATAAAAAGAAATGTGCAAGTCTTTCATAAATGAACCCAGAAAGGTAAACTACTATTAAATGTTTGGCATATAGCTTCTGCATTTTTCAATGTATATTCTAAAAGAGTTTTTCTTACAAAATCAGACTCTTTTACTCATTTTTAATCAAGCGAGTTTTAATGTCAGTGTATATACATACACACGTAAATGATTTGAAAGTAGGTTGAAGACATCATGACATTTTATCCTGAAATACTTTTACATATCCAAACACTAAGGACATTCTCCTATATAACTTTAATACCACAGTCATACATAAAAATTTCAGTAATATCTAATATGTAGTTAATATTTTAGTGCCCTCAATTGTCCCCCAAAATGTGCCGTAGCTTCTTGTATCAAAGCTTAGATATTTTACCTGGTGGTTGTGTCTCTTTAGCCCCTTTATTTTTTTCTAGATGCAGATTTTAACTAGGTCTGCCTTGCCTTGTCTTGCCTTCCTCCCCTCTCTTCCTCTTTCTGTCTTTTCCTCAAGTGAGGACGTGCTTATTAATTTTTTAGAAACAGGAAGGGAGGGAGAAATGGAGAGAAACATCTATGTGAGAGAGAAACATCAATTGGTTGCCTCGGACACTCCCTGACTTTGTGGAAACAGCTAAGTAGAAAGCATAAGATTGCCCCGATGGGGAATCAAACCTGCAGCCTTTGGTTTACTGCAGCCTTTGGTTTACTCCAACTAACTGAACCACACTGGCCAGGGCTCTGTAGCCCCTTTAATTTGGACAACTCTTAAGGTTTTTTTGCTTGTTTTCATGGCATTGCATTTTATTTAAGTGTAACCTAGTTATAGAATAAACTACAGTCTGGACGTGCTTGAGTTTGCTCATTAAATTCAGAATACCTAACAATAGCAGAATATATTCTTTTCAAGTACATGAAACATTTTCCAAGGTAGACATGTACTGGGACATAAAACAAACCCAAACCTGACCTAACAGCAGTAGTTCTCAGCATGGAATGACCTTCCCTTGCCCCCCACTACGGGACAAGGCAACATCTGAAGATATTTTTGACTAGTCTGTGTGGTTATGACTGGTCTATGGGGGGGTATTACTGGCTCCTAGTTGGTAGAAGTCAACCAGAACTGCTAAATATCTTACAATTCACAAGACAGTCTCCCACAACAAGTAATTTTCTAGTACAAAAGCTGCTGTATGTATACTTTAGGGACCCCCAATCCCTAGCAATTTTTATTTCTTCCCCTCATGTGGCTTACTTGTCTTTGTATGACACATGAGATATTTTGCTTGTATGTTTTTGTTGTCTTCCCCCAACCCAGACTTAAAGTGCACGGAGGGGACCTTTGTTTCGTTCGTTGCTGAATACCTAGTGCCCAGAACAGTGCCTGCAGTAGGTACTCAGTTTTGCTGAATGAGTGAAAGAATCCACTCTGCTGCCCAAGTCATGTAGCCTTCCCTACCCTGTCCTAGTGCTACCCAGTCCTACCTATTTCCTGTCCTACATAGTTCTTTATTTCCTCCCCTTCTCTGTATTTCCAATGCCATTCCCTGAGTCAAGGCCCTTGTTTTCAATATCCTTGTTTGGAATATTGAAATATCTTTACTGTAAGAGCCCAGTCTGTTTAACACTCTCCCTCCTCTGGGTTCAGAATATAAAACTTTAACTTCTGTGGCACATGTGGCTGTCTCAATCAGCTCCTGCCCATCTGTCTAGCCTCATCCCCTCACTACTCATCTTCTGTGTCTATCAGGGTCCTTGAGAACAAGCAACAGAAGACATTGTCTAATGGGAGCAGGAATGGCTTTATTGGAAGGAAGTGGGGGCTTGGGGAACAGACAGGCTGGAGGAGCAGAGGTATAAGAACAGGAAGCATCACAGATGCATTGTTTTTTTGAAGCAGAAAGAGTTGGTTCAGCCTCCACTGCTGTGGTGGAGTCCTGGCCTGGGTGTGCATCACTCAACACCTTTCACCTTGGCCAGGCTCACTCCCCATGAAGTGTGTGTGCATGTGCGCACGTGCGCGCGCGCGCGCGCGCGCGTGTGTGTGTGTGTGTGTGTGTGTGTGTGAGAGAGAGAGAGAGAGAGAGATTTTCCATGCCTTAATATAGTGCTGGAGCAAGGACGAGGATGATCTCTGTGCTAGTTACTGGTTTATTGCCTATGTGCTCCAAATACACTTTTTTGGGGTCCCTACATTGAGATTCTGGAGCTGGGCCCTGAAAACACATCTCCTCTGGCAGCTGGTGCAATATTAGGCTTTGTTGGGTGCTGGAGGAACACTGAACGGCATAGAGGGAGGGTGGCTCTGTTGTGTCTGTTTTTTCTTCCACATTTTGACTGCTGGCAAAGCATGGGAGGACTGGTGGGCCCAGTGACTTTTCCTGGCATCCCAGCAGAAAGCTGTTTGTGAACCAGCTGCTGCAACCTAGTGGCCACGTACTGTGCACCAGCTGACGGGCTCCAGCTTCCTGGCATTCCAGTGAACCTTCCCACCAGAGAGCAGGCTGCAGTCACCTCTGCCAGCAAGGTGGGATCTTAGCACTTTCAAGTTCTTAGTTCCCTTCTTGAATACATTCTGAAGAGAGGAGAGGAGAGAGGGAAGGTGGGAGGGCGGGAGAGAGGGAAAATCCTGTGCCTTTCATTTGCTGTTCTTAATTTTCTTGAGTTCTTTTTAGTTCCCTTTTAGTATTATCTTGCTAAATTTTGTTATATTTTGAAATGACTTGTGTGGTTTCTTGGTGCTGACTGGCCCTTGACTGATACGATGTTTTTAGTGATGTCTTTTAGTTTCTGTCATGGCAAGCAGGGCACTGCTGCCCACTAGTAAATACTCCCAAGGGTGATTTCCTCCATAAAGGAAAGGCCCTGGGGGTCGTGCAGCCAGAAAAAGATACTCTCCTACATGTCTCCAAAGGCCATAACTTTTATGTCTGTCCTAGGTGCTCACTCTCTCTGTGTTCTGCACAGACTCTTGCCTTTCCTTCTGACTCCCAGAATGCCCCATCCCCCTCTCCATTTCATTCTTCAGCTCTGGCTCAAAGGGTGCCCTCTCAGAGAGGCTTTCTGTGACCCCTCCCCTCTCCCCCAGGGGACTCTTCTCCTTTACTTCTACTGTGTTCCTTCACAAACCAACACTTCCATTGTTTTGCTGTTGGCTTTTGTCTCAGCCCAGTCTGTAATCCCCCTGAGGGCAGGCAGTGTGTTCTCTTGAGGATATGGCAGGTACAGAGTATATATTTATTGCATGGCACAATTCATTACTGAATTAATTAGTAGTTAATTTCTGTAGGCACTGGACAAAACTCCATTTGCCTTGGGGCATTCACTGGTGAAGTTACCCAGGTGTATAACTGAACAGATTAGTATTGACTAACAGCTTAATTTAGTTCCTTTTCATTTCTAGGAGAAGCACATTTTCCTGCCAGTCACTAAAGATAAAATGATAGTGAGTGAGAAGATTTGGCCCCTCAGAAAGCTGAGGGCCTGGGAGGGGCTGGGGTGTGAAATAGACAAGGTGCTAAGGGTTGAATTGTGTCTCTAAATTCACATGTTGAAGTCCTAATCCTCAATACCACAGTTTGTGACCTTTGGATTAGGGTTGCAGATGGAATTACTAATGAAGACAAGGCCATACTGGAGTAGGGTGGGCCCTGATTATGACTGGTATCCATATGACTAGTGAAAATTGGACACATACACACACACACAGGGAGAATTCCATGTGAAGCCTGGGAACCACCAGAAGCTGGGACAGGGGCCATCCCTAGCACCTTAGAGGGAAACCCTTGATTTTGGACTTATAGTTTCCAGACTGTGAGTAAGTTTCTCTTGTTTAAGCTGCTCAGTGTGTGGTCCTTTGTGACAGCAGCCCAAACAAACTGATACAGAGGGTGGGACCTGGATTTGTATAGGTCTCGACCCTCTGGTTGGCTACTTGAATCATTTCCTTCATAGTCTGTGAGGTGGTTCACTCTTCCTTATGAAAATAGTCCTTGAGTCCATGTTATTCTGTCCAGGCTTTGATAACTGGCACAGAGCAGCAGTTACAAGAGAAGTTGGAAATCTCCCATTTATTAAATGTTGGCAACAAAACATTTTAAAACAGGGCTGACCAAACAAAATGCCTCTGCGAGCTACCTGTGTACAACCTCTGCATTAATGTGATCAGGTTTTCAGGTTTTGTGAAAGGAGGAAGACCAAGAAGAGGCACTGGCTGATAAGAGTAAGAGCCCACACCCATTCAGCACTGTGCTGTGGGCTTTACCAGTGCCACTCCTTTAACCTTCGCCATAACGCATCCTGTTACAGGTGAGGAAACTGCGTCATAGAGGGGCTCACTGCCTTGCCACAGCTAGCAAACGGTAGTGCCAAGACTCCAATCCAGCGCTTTCTGATTCCAGGGCACACTCACCCTTAGCCTCATGGCCTTCAGTGCTGGGAGAAGTATCTGGCTTGGTTCCGAGACAAGGCTGCTAGCGTGGAAGGATTTGTTTGTTGCCAAGTGCAACTCAGGAGCTTTGTCTCTGGTGCCTGGTAAGGGAAGAGGCTTCTGTGCATACTGAGCAGAGATGCAGAGTGAACAAGGCACCCTAATGCTGAGGTCAGCCTGTACAGGTACGCTTCTCCAGTGGTCATCTGTCCCATTTATCTTCAGTGACTTGGTAGGAAAAGGTGCTTCTCCTAGAAATGAAAACGAACTAAGGTGGAGTGTTTATCAATTCTAACAAGGTGAGACACCAACAAGGTGAGAGAGTCAGATAGTAGAAGCGACTGGCTAACACCCTGCTGGGCCTTACCTCCCTAGTCCCACCTCAGCTGCTCAGCCTCACAGTCTGGGATGATGTCCAAGCACCAGAGGCAGGCAGTTTGAGGTCAGCAGGAGAGCAGGGCCAGGAAGGTGGGCTTGGACTTTACCATTCACAGCAGGGAAGGGCTAATTGCAAGAAGGGATTTCCTGTCTTGGTTTAGGCTGCAGTTGAGATCACCCTGGGAAATTTGCTGTGTCCAAGGGATTGAAAAGGCACACTGCCCAGCTCCCGAGCTCCCCTTTTGTAGAAACCACCATCCCTCCCCATGCTCAGGTGCCAACTAGGAGTTATGTTTACAAGACATAACCCTACCCTCCCTTACCACACTGCATTGCACCTGATCAGCTAGGCCAATCAGAGACCACTGAGGTGTTTTGAGAGACATTAGGAGACAAAGTCATGTGAAATGAGGTGTGTAGAAAACATGTCTCTAGGACAAGATGAGAGAGTCACAGAGATGGGAATGGAAGTCTCCTGGTGTCTGGAGGCCGTTCCATGCTCCAGTCCTTTCTGAGACCCATCATTATCTTACATCCAGATTGCACAATTCCCATTTTGTTTTACCTACTTACTTGACCTGGTGGCTATTACTAGTGACCAAAATGGTTCCAAGTCTTGGAGGGGGGTTACTGTGGGTCCTTTTGGGCTGCAGTTGCCTCCTGCTTTGGGGGACCTGCTGCAGGCTGGTGTTGGTTTGCTGTCTAGGTTTCCCTCTTCCCTGGTTGTGGGGAAAGGAGGGGGTTGTGATGAGGTCAGGGTTAGTGAGATCTACTATTTCTAGATCCATTTTACAGACAAGGAAACTGAGGCATAAAGCTACTTGCCCAAGGTTCACACAGCAAACACTCAGCAGAGCTAGACTTTGAAATAGTCTACGTCCTAGGTCATCCCAAGTACAGGAAGGTCATGAAAATACTGGTCTGCCTTCCAGGACCGGTAGAAGTGAGCAGGACAGGTGTGGACATATATTGCCTAATGAAATAATTTGCTTCCAATGCTGTCAGGTCAGGGCTGAATATTAAGTCTTTTCTGTTCCCAGCCACAGATTCTGTCAGAACCTCCAAAGACTTTTCTTTTTCAAACCAGGTATGACAGGCCTCAAATTATAAAACAACTCTCAAAAGACATATACAAGACTTTGGGTCTCCCTTGGCACTCTTGAGGACTTCACCTCCCAGCGACACTCAGCAGGTGCTGGAGGAGCCCTGGGACAGTGTGGCGACTGCCTTAGTCTGGGATGGAAGATGTTCCCCTCAGGCCCATGTCGTCCAACAGATCCAGGGTAGGTAAGAAGGTTGGGACTTCATCATTTAGCAAGATCTTGGTGCCCTCTAAGAAATTTTCCAAATCACAGATGGTCAGGAAATTCAGGATCCTGCTCATTTTCCTCAGAAGGATCTGGATTTTGTGAGCTGTTGAACTGAATTCCACCTCCAGGATTGCTTTCTTCTTCATTTCACTCAGCATCTCTGGGAGTATGAGCTGTGGGAATTTATGGAAGGCTAGGTGAGGATGTGTGCACCAGCACCGTGCTACCCCTCACCCCAGGATTAGGCCCGCTGGCCAGAACTGAGTCTCACTCGGAAACGTCACTCTTCAGGGCAAATCTGTGCTCCCAGCCCTGCCACCAGCAACCTTTCTGCTGCTTCCCAAGCACACTCACTTAGCCTGTGCCAGTGGGTGCTTCCCAGCCTGAACCCAGACCAAAGGGTACCAGCTCCTGAGCCCTGCTGTGGCATGCCCTCCAAAGATTGTGCCCTCCTGGGGGCATCTGGCTTCTCCACATGGATTCCCTATCACGCAGGCACTGCCAGAGCTAGGAGATCGTCCGAAGTGTCAGCAGGTGAGCCGTACTTCCACTTGGGCTCCCTTGGAGTGTGTCTGGGTTGTGCTGAGATGAGGCAGCACCCAGTGAGGCCACCTCTACTCCAGCTCTGCCTTAGTTTGTAGCTACAGAAGGCCAAACAAAAGGTGTCTTGGAGTTGGGGGGAATAATAAAGGATCATACCAATATGTTCTATTTCTATGAAGCACCCAGTTTAAAAAATGCTTTCACATAAAGCATCTTATTGAAGACTTACAACAATGTTTTCATTTTATAAATGGCAACAGGTTTAGAAAGAGCAAGAGGCCTGCCTGGTGCCGCACAGGAAGAGGAGAGGCTGGCATGTTCTCAGGGCACCCTGCTGCCAGACCTGGGTGGCCCCTGCTGATAAGTCACATTTGTTTCTTTTGGAGGCCACCCTCCACTGGCACCACACTGACCACATCAGTCATTCATCTCCCTTTTGGGCATCGATTTCCTTCACTGCCCCTGCTCCTTCAGTGGAATCCCACTGTTTTTTGAAGGCCAGTGGCCCAGGTCATCATGCTGTCTCCACTCCAGCTGCCCCCTCTTAGCTAGTCACCACTGTGCAGGGGCAAATGGAAAAGTTGGTGTAGATGATGAGTATTCATCATCTCTTTCCTGGGTTGGCTGCTCTGGGAAACCCAGGGAAAGTAAGAAGGTTGAGACTTCATTATTTAGCTTGTAAAATAGCAGGCCTTCCCAGGCAAGGGAACCTAGGGTGACCAGCTGTCTGGATCTGCTTGGAACTATCTCCGTTTTAGCTTTCACAGTCTCATGTCCTAGAAAACGTCTCAGTCCTGGGAAAACTAGGTTGGCTGGTCACCCTACACCTACCGCATTCCCTCTTCTCACTTCAAATAATATTCATAGAGCTTAATTTTGCTTCAGTCTGCTGTTTGCCTCTTTCCTCCTTCTACCCACTTCTCTGTCTGGCTCACTTCCTGAGAGCCATGTCCATTTGTCTGTCTCCCAGGCAGTCCTGCCTTTGGGGGCCTTGAATGCCTCTCTGGTGGGTCTGTAAATAGCCTTCTGTGGAATAGGGGAGGGGAGCTGGCCCAGGGACAGGGTCTTAGTGGATCTCAGTGGGTGGCTAAGGAGAAAGACTGGACAAGGGGTGCATGGACATAGAGGTTCAGATCCCAGCAGTTCTGGGCTGTCTGGGGTTTGCCTTATTCCTCTCCTTGAGTCTGGTCCTCAGGAAGGGTCTCAGTAACCCATCTTCTTGCCCTCTCACAGTGAGCATTCTACGGTCTGGGATCACCTTTTGTAGTGGGTTGAATTTGGGCCCCCAAAAGACATGTCCCCAAGTCCTAATCCCCAGTAACCTGTGAATGTAACCCTATTTGGAAATAGACTTTATGCAGAGGTAATTAAGAATCTTATACAAGGACTTAGGGTAGGCCCTAAACCCAATCAATGTCTGGTGTCCTCATAAGAGAAAGGAGAGGGAGATTTGATCCACAGAATCTCAGAGGAGAAGGCCATGTGAAGACAGAGGCAGAGGTTGGAGTGAGGCTTCTGCTGGCTGAGGAATGCCTAGAGCCACTGAAAACTGGGAGAGACAAGGAAGGACTCTCCCCGAGAGCCTTGAGAAGGAGTGTGGTCTTGCTGACACTTTGATTTGAAACTTCTAGCCTCCAGAACTGTGAGAGAATTAATTTCTGGTGTTTTAAGACCCTAGTTTGTGATAGTTTGTTACAGCAGCCTGAGGAAACTAACAGTCTTTTATGATGTCTTGCTTGTCCTAGGCAAAGGACCTTGAACTTCCAGGAGGTCATTTGTTTTGAGATGAGCAAGTTTGGGGAGGAAAGAAGAGGACACCAACAGCAGGGTTGGGGACACAGATTTCCCCTTTGTCTCTGGCCCTGCCATTTGACACAGTTGTGAGTGTCAGGCAACATAACGCATGTTACCTTTTTGCGGGGTGAGTGGGATCTGGCTTATGGCTAAGCAATTTGAGGCTGTCAGTTTCCTAGCAGCAGTGGCCTGTGTGCAGGTGGGCAGAGGTGTGGGGTGCAGAGATCTTACCTTGTACTTGGTGCCCAGGTTTAAGCGAATGTGCTTTGTTTGGTGGATGAAGTGGAAGATGATCTTATCTTGGCTCCTGATCTGTACCTTGATGTACTGGTTGATATTTAAGGAGATAGACTGGACAGGGGGTGCGTGGACATGGAGGTTCAGATTCCACCAGTTCCAGGCCTTCTGTGGTTTGCCTTTGGCAAAGTAGTAGCCCAGGTTTTGGCTCAGGTTCAACCTAGATTAAGAAGTCCCATCAGGTAATCAGAGCACTTGGTTCTGGGACAACTGTCACAGCCTCTCCTGTGGCAATACAGGCTCCCTCCCTCACTCTCTTTCCCTTTCTTGTTTCAACCTTTGCCCATAGACAGGCCACAGGCTCCCACAAGTCTTGGCAGGTTGAAGAAATTCTGCCCAGGAAGGAAGCCCAAGATTAGGTGCAGCTCTTCAGCCCTGCCATGTGGGACTTGTGCCCAGCCCCTCACTCCCACTCTGTCCTTTCAGTCCCAGGGGCCTGTGTGCTTGTCACCTTCTCAGGGCTTTGCCATGTTGCTTCCTCGGACCCCCACACCTTGGTGGCATGGTTGGCTCCTGCTTATCCTTCAGGTCTCAGCTCCCGTATCACCTACTCAGAGAGGCCCTGTCCTGACCAGCCCCTCTGGTCCCTATATCACTCTCCATCTTTGCCCCTTGTTAGTTCCGTCCATGTAACTTACTAATACATACAGTCAATTCTTGTTATTTGCAGTATGTAGTTAGGGTCTATAACAGGCCTTGAATGCTTAGTGAATACTGAACTCATTGTTCCTAGGAGAAATTATATATATCACATAGGTAGATAATCTCACATAGATAATCTTAAATATAAAAGCAAACCCATCCTGGTAGATTGTACCTGGCCCCAGAGCTGAGGCTTCCTGTGCTACAGTGCCCTGCCCTCCTGTCTCCACCCTCTGGGAGGCAGAGTCACCTTGTTCAGCCTCAGCTGGAAATGTGTGCATCAGATGCCTCCAATTTTCACCCCCTGCTCATGTTTGTGACTCTATGTGAAACACACACACACGCACTTCCCCCAGAGGCAGTGAGTTCGGTGTTCACTAATTCAGCGTTCATGGAAACTTTATAGCACAGAACTACCTTGAGTAATGAGAATCAACTGTACTTGTTTATTATCTGTTTTTCCTTACTAAAATGTTAATGTAAAACGTGGTCGTGGTCCTGGAGGGCAAGGGCCATGTGCCCTCTGGTTGCCTGACGAGTTCCCGCTGGCCAGCACTGTGCCCGGCACCCACATGAATAGGTGCTGGATGAATGAGGGGTGGATGGCCTTCTCCCTCACCCAGCCCAGGCCCTACTCATTTATGAGCCATCCTTTCTTGGCCTTTTAAATCCATTGTATCCCTCTGTCCCTGGCTTCTGCTTTTTGAATCCCACCAGGGCTGTCCCTAGAATCTGTGCTGTTGGGGGAGCACCTTCTCTCGAGGACTGAATGCAGAGGAAAGAGATCTGAGACCTGGGTTAATCAGAAGGAGGTAGGGTTCGGGGGAGCCTGTATTACTCAGACTACCTGTCAGGTATCCTCTAGGCTGTCCAGGGCCCTTGTAGGTCAGCTCAGAGTGGGAGACCAGCTAAGTGCAGCCTTGTTCACCTCCAACAGGAGAACTCCTAGTCCCTCCCAATCTTAGTTTCTCCTGTTGCTTCCCATCGTTCATCAAGAAAAGTGCAGAAGTCCTAAGGCCCTCACCATCAGGCCCCCACCTGGCCAAGCTCATTTCTCTTTACTTAGACAAGAGGCTGTATGCCTGTGAGGAATTAAAAATGTGGGCACTGGAGCCAGCGTCTCCAGGTTCAAAGCCTGGATCTGCCACTTGCAAGTTGTGTGATCTTGGGCCAGATACTTAACTTCTTTATGCCTCAATTTTCAGCTGCCAAATGCAGATAATAATAGTACTTTACTCACAGGGTTGCTGTGAGGATTGTATACTTATACATAGCAATAATTCTGTCAACATTACAATGCTCTTCTTATCATTGATGGAGAGGGCAGAGAGAGGAAGTTTGGTTCTCCCTGTGGGGGAGCAGATCCTTCAGCTCTAGCCCTTTTTGATGGCTCCTATCAGAATTTTCTCACTAGGCCTTTCCCGCTCCCTGGGGTGAGAGGTCTGCCCCTGTCCGGGGGCATCCAGCTGTGGGCTAAGGTTTCCTCAGGAAAATGGGATCTGGAACTCAGAGGTATCTGAGTCTGGAGGTTCCTCTCAGAGGGTGTAAGGATCTCTCCAAAGGACCCTGAGTTCAGGCAGGCCTGGGGCCCCTCACTGTATGGGCCCTGAAGCCTGGTGGGAGGTCTGATCTGAGATTCCTCAAGTCCCAAGCCTAGAGGTCAGGGGTGATGCTGAGGTTTAGTTTCTACACACCCAGCAAACTAAAAGTATGCCATCTACCTTTCCTCGAGGAGAAAGAAATGAAAAACGACCCAAGAAATATTTAGTTCTTAAAACAGCACGGCTCTAAATCCTTCCCAGTGCCTGGGGTACAGTGGAGGATCTCTTTTCTGGCATCAGCACTGAGGGTGTGGAGATGGGACTAGAACCTGGGGAGCAGTTGTGGAAATTTCTAGCAATGATTAGAGTCAGTGGACCCTGACTAAGCAGGAGGGTCTTTTCCACAAAATTGCTCTCCCTGTGACAGTGGGACTCTGGTTCTGGTTCTATGACAAATTTCCTCAGGGACCTTTCCCTGGGATTGCAGTTTAATTTGGTTGCTGCCCCTGGGGAGGGAAACAGCTTGGCCCATTCTGCCTTGTGGTAAGACCTTTTGGGGGTGATGAATGTGTGGGGGATATACAAGGACAGTTCTCTTATTCAGGTCTCTGCCTGAAAGTGCCTGCTGCTTTGTTTTGGGTTAAGCCAAACTAGAGTATGACCCAGATAAGATGTGGTTGCTTTTGGGGGAGACAGGACACAAAGGTTGAGCGCCCGTGTACAGCTAGCTGAGTGAGGAAGGGCTGCTGAGAGGAGGTGAGTGGTGCACCAGCTGTGTGCAGAGAGGCCCAGACCTACTGAGGGGATTGAGGGGTGGTAGCTTTGCCCTTTCCCTACCGCCTGCTCCTCCAGCACCAAAAAGGAAGGACTAGAAAAATGACTGTGATACTATGGGGGCAGGGCATGCTGTCCTGCTGTGGGGGCAGCTATGGAGCAAAGAGAGAAAGGCAGGGGCTGCCTGTGGTGGGGGAAGAGGGGCCAGGCCAGGATGAGGAAGAGTGGAGGCCCCTTGGGGTCTCTTGGGCCTGGGCCTTGGCCTTGGCCTTGGCCCCATTGGCAGGATGCTGCACAGCCATTTGCAGAGATTTACACGGCCCACTGTGAGCCCAAGAGATCAGCTTTCACTGACAGCTTCCCGGTTTTCTCCAGCAGGGGAGGAGCTCAGAGTTAGAAGGGAAAGCAGTCAGTCTATCTCCCATTCTTGAGAACCCATAAATGGTGAGGTGGTTGGCAGTTTTAGAAAAACTTCAAGACAAGAAGACAGCAGGTCTCAAGGAGAGAGATGGGAGATGAGAAGTTCAGGACTCCTAGACTCTGAAATGGCTATGAGGCTAGTGCCTGGAAGCAAGGCTATTCTGGGGAAGAAAGATTAAACCACTGGCCACTGCTGTCCCTCAGGGCACGACCTTGGGTCCATTTTCTCATGAGGTTGGGGCTGACCTGGAGTCCCAGCAACAGTCTGAGGAGTCAGCACAATAGCCATCCACTCCTGATGAGAGGTGGCTCCTATTGATTTTGATGAGAAAATGCAAGTGTTTCCTTCAGGGTCCCTGTCTTTGTCTTATGGTCCTCCAGGGAGCCATGCCTGGCAGATGGGGCAGTGGTGGGCCATTACAGCCAATTCATGGGCCTTGGCTACTTTCTGAAGCCTTGAAGGTCCAGTGGAGGACATACTGGCCTAGGTTCCACACCAGCTGACCTGGTGAAGACCTCCAGCCCCATGCCAGCATGACAGAATCAATCTGGAGGGTGTGTATGGGAGGGGTCAGCCTTTCTCCAATTTTAAGCACCATCCTTCTCCTTGGGTTTTTAAAAAAGATTTTATTTATTTATTTTTAGACAGAGGGAATAGGAGGGAGAAAGAGAAGGAGAGAAACATCATTGGTGTGGTTGCCTGTTGTGCTCCTCATTGGGGACCCCACCCACAACACAGGCATGTGCCCTGACTGGGAATCAAACTGGTGACCCTTTGGTTCACAGGCTGGTGCTCAACTGAGCCACACCAGCCAGGGCCCCCTTGGGTTTTGATGGGCTGAGATTCAGGGATAAGATGTGGTTTCTCTGATAAACCTTACTTGATAATTTAAATAAATGCTTAATTTTAGGCTGAGTCAAAATGCATAAAACTTCTTGCCAGTAATTTTATGTATGTATGGTTCAGGGCAAATAACCTATTGGCTTCCCTGAGCCTCAGTTTTCTCATCAAGAAAGTGAAAGTAGATTTCCCCAACGTTTCTTTTGGCCCTAAAAATATGTCATTAAAGAGAAGAGGCCCACTTATATGTAGTCAGATGCCATTTGGGATAAATTGACTGAGTTTCTTGCTCTTACTTCTTGGTACTTCTTGTATCCAGTACCTTTTCTCACCAGTTTCCAAAAACTTTCAGACGTCAGTTTTTATATAAAGGGCCCTCTGGAGAGGGCAGACATCTGTGAAACCAAAGTAGTCAGGTAGGAAAAGTTGTTGAAAAAACCCATAGCAGATAAAATATTCTTAAAAACCAAGGCCTGGAGAGTGAAAAATCCCCCTTTCTTTAACTTAAAAGGAAAAAAGTTTGTCTTTGACAGTAAGGAAGAAAGTATACATTGATATGAGATAACATGCACTTTCCGTCATAGGTCCGCCTGGAACGCAAGGGGAGCAGGGAATCCTGGAGAGAGAGAATACTTACCCCAAAGAGTTGGGGAAAAATTCTGAAGTGGTTGAATGACCTTAAATTGGTAAGATGAAGTTTTCCACCATCGCTAGAAATGGAAACTTAAGAACTAGGTTCAGTTACAATGAAATATTTAGAAGTTATAGTTTTGAATACAATACATGTGCCTCCAGAGCACTCACCACACCCTCCTCTCTGAGGCCTCCAGGACAGAAGAGAATTATCCTGTTTGAGATATAGAGGAGATAGATGAAGCCAATAGAAGTGGTTGCATTGAGTCTGTATTTGCTATTTCACCATGGGGAAAGCATCGGTGGGACAAGGACAGTGCTATTGCTCCTAGTCTGAGGTCAGAGATCTGTCTTACTGGTCCATCATGATACCCATGTCTGCATTCCAATATGTGTGAGTCAGATGAATGAATTCACAAATGGAGAGAGAGAGAGAGAGAGAGAGAGAGAGAGAGAGATATGAATGAGAATGAGAATCAAGCCTTAACCATATTGTTTCTGCTTCTCCATGGGGAAAAGTGTTTGGGACTCATGGTTCAAGCTTACCAGATTTCTCTGTTTTCATCATAGAAGGTGGCATGGCCAGAGTTATTGATAAGGGCCTGAACACGCATTTCTTCACTGTCTTCCAGAATAATGTATGTGAACTTGCTCTCTTTCGTACTGAGGATGAGCATAGCCAGGTTTCCTGATGGATAACTGGGAGATGGTTAAGGCACAAACGGTCCCTTGGGATCCCCTTGAAAAAGCACAGGCTGCCAAAGGTGCAGGCCTTAGTAGAACCCATGCCCCAGCCCTGAATCACAGACTTTTTAGGTGCCATACGTACTCCAGTGGATACTGTATCTGGCCTGATCCATCAGGAAAGAGAATTTGGAAGATACTTTCATTGGGGTAGAGAATTAATTTTACATCACCTTGAGGTACCTGGGAAGAAAAGACATGGCCGTGAAAAGTGTGCAGGGTCTGACTGTCCTAATTTAAAGTGTGGGGTTGTCTCTAGAGTGCTTGGGACCTACCCGCTTACTCTGGATTCCCATCCCATCCATCACTACCCCACCCATCACTACCTCCAACCTGCTAGAGAATCTGTACCAGAAATCTCACAGGGGATCAGTTTACTTGTCCATGTGTGAGAAGGCTGAAATGGATCATATGTGTGTGTGTGTGTGTGTGTGTGTGTGTGTGTGCGCGCGCATGCAGATGTTAAACTACCATTTCAATCACTCTCGTGGTTATTGGTTGTATTTGTTTCCTAGGGCTTCCATCACAAAGTGCTATAAACTGGGAAATTTGAAAATACAGGAATTTATCCTCTCATAGTTGTGGAAGCCGGAAGCCCAAAATCAAGATGTCAGCAAGGTTGGTTTCTTCTGGAGGCTCTAAGGTAAAATTTCTTCAGGCCTCTCTCCTAGCTTCTGGTGATGGCTGAAGATCCTTCTTTTCCTTGACTTGTAGTGTGCCTTTCCAGTCTCTGACTCCATCTTCTTGTGGGCTTCTCCCCTATGTCTCTGTGTCTTTAGGTGGCCATTTTCTTATAAGAACACCAGTCATATTGGGTTAGGGTCTCACCCTACTCCTGTATGACCTCACCTTAAGAAATGAGACCAATTTTCCAAATAAGGTCACATTCTAAGGCACTGGGGGTTAGGATTTAAATAAATCTTTTTTAGGAGAATATTCAGGATTTTTATTGTTTCTTGAATCTGTTTGAGTGGGTTATACATTTCTGGGAAATTGTACATTTTATGTAAATTTTCAAATTTATTACTATAAACATTTAAAATATAATGTTTAAAAAACCTCTAATGCTTCTGTAGTTGTGTCTTTGTCTCCATTCTTTATGTTATTGATATCTACTCTCTTCTTTTTTTGGATTAGCCTTGCTTGAAAATTTGCCCATTTTATTGGTATTTTTAGATAACCAGTTTCGGTGTGTTTATTGTATTATTTCTTTGGTTTCTGTTATAATCAATTTCTGCTCTTATAATTACTTCTAGTTTCTGTGGGTTTTTTATTTTACTCTAGTTTGTTTTCCTAATTCCTTGAATTGAATGTTGAGCTCATTGATTTTCATCTTTCTTCTTCTTGGTCTTCCTCCACCTCCTCCTCCTTTTTTAATACGAACGTTTAGCTATAACATTTCTCTCAAGATACTGTTTTAGCTGCTTCCCATGAGTGTAGATGTTTACCTTTCATTCCATTCTAAACATTTTCAAGTTTTCAATATGATTTCTTTGAAACACAAGTTATTTACAAGTGTGTTTTCAAAATTACAACATACCAGTTGCTTTTGTTTCCATTATTATTATTACTAATTAAAATACATTGGAGTAAGAGACATAGTCTATATATCAGCTCTTCAGTGTTTGCTGATTTTCATTTTGTGGCTTAGTGTGTGGTCAGTTGTTGTAGCTGTTTCATTTGTGCTTGAAAAAGATACACGTCCTCCAATTATCTCATGTTCTCATCCTGTGTTGGAACCCAGGATAACCCTGGACTATTGGGATGCAATGTTCTCCTGCTCCTACCCCCCTTCCCATCATACGCCCCCACCTCACTCACACTCATTCACACTCTCATTATGCTGCATTTTCAGTGTCTCTCTATTTCTGGTATTATTTTCCTTACTGTCTCTCTTACACATGCTGCTCTACATTTAAAGGAATACTTTTTTACATTTCATCTAAATTTCCTAGGTATTTAGAGACAGCTTTTTAGGTCATATAGGATTCCATGTTACTTTAACTGGAAGTCAGACCGGTGATTTTCAAACTATTGTGTTAAACAGTTAAAGAGTCCTTTGTTCAAGAAAGTTTGCAGCAGAATGCCAATATCTAAGAAAATAAAAGAAAGAAATGCATCTGTTTGAGGAGTTGCCGTGGCTTTCTCTCTAGGTCACAGCCTTTAATTTTTTAAAAAATTTATTGATTTTTTGTTTTTAGTGAGAGAGTAAGGGAGGGAGGTGGGAGAGGGGAGAGAGAGAAACAAATATTGATTCGTTGTTCCACTTATTTATACATTTATTGGTTGATTCTTGTATGTGCCCTGACCAGGGATCGAACCACAACCTGGGCTTATCAGGATGACATTCTAACCAACTGAACTACCTGGCCAAGGTGGGCACAGACTTTAAATGCCCAGGAACCTGGGCATCTGGATGAAAACCACTATGGACATGAGAAGATTCTATAAATGACTCTATCCCCACACCCAGCACTGCACTGAACACGTTAGTGCCACAACACAGTGACCCAACAAAATAGGCACTATCATTGTCCCTTTTGAAGAGAGGTTTAGTGATGTACACAGTTACCAGCGAGAGAAGAGCTAGACTCCTGTAGTCTGTCCCCTCCCCAACCTGCAGGCTTGTCAGTGGAGAAACACACTGCCTCTCACCCCTAAGCTCCCAGCCACCTCATGGATTTAGTTTACAACTCACTGCTCTTCTTTTGTTTTTAACCTAAAAAAGTGCCTTGTAAGAAGATCTGTGGTTGGTTTGTTCCTGATGGCCTGTAAAAAGCTTCTAGACATTGCTCATGGAAGAGGATGCTTGTATTTTCGGTCTTATTTTCAAAAGCTGCCTGAAAGCCAGACTTTCTCACGAGGTTTTCTGTTTGTCAGATTCACTTGTCATGTAATGACATTTTCCTAATGATGAGAACCCTGTGGGCAAAGCGAAATCTCTGACACAGGTGAAGTCATTACATTTTTTTCTCACTGGGAAATTACAGTCAGGTGCCACTTGATGACAGACATAGAAATAGTGTTTTTTGGTCATTGTGGGAACACCTCAAAGTGCATGTACACAACCCTGAAGAGTATACAGCCCATTACTCTGTTGTACGTGCTGTGCTCTTTTATAGGACTGGCCGCACAGTAGGTTCGTTCACACCAGCCTTACCACACACATATGGCACAATGTGTGTGCATGATGTATAAGAGGCATATCCAAAAGCCTAAATTTCATTACCACTTGCTTGGGGACAGAGTAAGAGACTAAGATCTAAAAGCTAAGAGAGAAGGGACTACATCTCTGGCCCTTCGGTTCCACTAGAGAAAAAACAGTGCCTCACTGGTAGGACCCTGCACTGTGAGACAGCTGCTGTCTGTCTGTGAGCTTGATCTGCTGCCATCTGTGTCCATGAACTCTGCCTGCTGTGGAGCTGCTGTCTCCTGGGCTCGCCAGGTTGGATGCTGCCTCGACACCAGTGAGGTGGTCTTGTAAGCAGTGTTCCTCCTGACTCCTGGGTGGTCTTGTAAGCAGTGCTCCTCCTGACTCAGCAGACTACTAGAAATTTATTGCCCATTTGTAAAAACAAAAAACAATCAAATGTCCCACTCCTCATGGATGGTCTGGGTGGTCTGATGTGAATGGTAGGTTAGGAAGGATTCTCTGCTTAGAAATCTTGGTGAGAAACTTCCTCTTGGCTGTAGGCAGAACACTGAAGATTAGTTGGGGGACAGAGGCTGCAGGAGCAACAGCTTCAAGGTGGGACAGGGCAGGGAGTTCACTAGCCTGGTTGGAGAATGAAACCAAGGAAGGTTTTGTTAATGAATCAGAGGTGAGGCCAGGGAGATGAGGAAACAGAAGGCCTTCTCTTAGGCTTTTAATACCCTCTCTATTCATTGTCTGTTACAGTCTGAAGAGTCCCCTGCTCCCCTTTAATTTCTCTGTCTGTAAGAGTTCTGACTGGTCCCACTGACCTCCCTCCTATGTACAGGCCCAATAAATGAAGGGATACTCAACTTCCCATTCCTACTCCGAGGCCAAAAGGATCCACACCTTAGTTGACAGTGTCAGTTTCTAGCTCTTAACATTTTTGCCGCAAGTGAGGCCATCGTGATCACTTTAAGATGTTTTATTGATTTTCCTCTTAGTGCCAACTATTCTCACTTTTTTCTGGACACACAGCAGGAGTACATTTCTCAGCCCTCTTGCATCTAGGTGGGGCCACGAGACTTGTTTTGGGTAATGGAATTTAAGCCTGGATCTTGGCTTCATTTCTTACGCATGCAACTGGACACAAAGAACTCCAAGAGGGTGGTGGATCTGTGATGAAAGGGCCCAGATCCCTCAGAGCCAGCCTCTAGGAGAGCCACTCACAGAGTTGCAAGACTCAAATCAGATATGATGTGAGTAAGAAACTTGAATCTGGTTGTTATGACACTTAACTTTGGGAATTACGTGTTTTGGTAGCTAATGAGCAGTGCTTGACTAGCACAGGCTCTGTGTCCTGAGACAGTCATGTATGCTTCTCTGGGTCTCACTTTCTTCAATGTAAAGTGAGGATAATAATAACACACTTATAGCACAGGAATTGTTGGGAAAAGCTACATTTACATTATATGTGGAAGTGCTTTACAATCTGCATGCTGTTACACAATGTTTCCATTAGTCTCCTTGTGTTCTCCAATTTAATAAATGATGACATAGCATTTATTCAGTTGCTTATGCCAAAACTCTTAGATACATTCTTTTGTCTTCTTTTTTTCTCACACCCTACTTCCAATTCAACAGGAAGCCCTCTTGATTCTCCCTTCGAAAAATACCCCAAATCAAACTGCTTTTGCCACTGCTACTGCTACCACTTAGTAGAGATGACCATCATCTGTCTCCTGAATTTATGCCTGGCTTCCAGCTGGACTTTCTGCCTTTATTCTTTCCCCTTAAACCTATTCTCTGTACAGCAGCTAGAAAGACTCTTCTAGAGCACATGTCAGATGATGTTTGCCCCCTGCTCTAGACTTTCCAATGGGTTCTCCTCATTTTTAGGATAAACTCCAGAGTCTTACTATGGCCCACAAGGCTCTACCTGATCTGGGTTCCCAAGCTCATTCGTTAGTGCTCTCTCACTTACAGCTGTCCTTGAGATAGAGGCCTCAGGGCCTTTGTACTTGTAGCTCTGCTTGGAATGCCCTTCCCCCAGGTATCTACACAGCTCATGCCATCATTTCACGCATGCCTAGGCTCACATGGCACTTCCAAGATTGCCCTATGGGGATTAGACCAGCTCCTCTCACAGCTCAATACCTCAAGAACTCCTTAAGCTGCCTTGCCCCCATGGCACCTGAACAGTATTTTTGTATATTGGCTGTCTCCTCAACTGAAACATAAGTTTTCTGGAAACAGGAGTTTTGTTTTCTTAACCTTTGTATCTCCAGCACCTAGATGAGGTATAGTATATTCTCAAAAATATATTTACAGAAGGCATAAAATCTGTCACATCTTTCCAATTTCTACTTTAATGCCTCCTTTTTGAGCTACATACCTGATTATTAACTCACTCTGAATAGCTCTAATATTTTGAGACTAATTTTCAGTTATAACTTCACGGTACACATTGTAAATATTACCATGTGATTGACTTTTAAAATAAGCTTTATTTTTCAGAGCAGATCACAGAACAATTGAGCAGAAAGTACAGTTTCCCTAATACCTCCAGTCCCACCACACAGGCACAGTCCCCACCACTCTGACCATTCCGTACCACATGCACATTCTACAGTCAATGAACTGACACTGGCACATTCTTATCACTCAAAGGCTATAGTTCACATGAGGTTCACTCTTGGTGTTGTACATTCTATGGGTTTAGACAAATGTCTAATGATATGTATTCACTTCTAGTGCAGAGTATCATGCAGAGTATTTTTCCTGCCTTAAAAATTCTCTAGGCTCCATTTATTCATTCCACCCAAGCCCCTGGCAACCACTGATGTTTATTCTGCCTCCATAGTTTTGCCTTTCCCAGAATGTCACACAGCTGATCTTTGAACAACAGGTTTGAACTGTGCAGGTCCACTTATCTGCGTATGAGTAGACCTGTGCAATTCAATGATGTGCAATTCAATGTAATGATGTATGTTCCTTGGTTTGTTCCTCCTTGGGTCCATCTTCTTTGGGACTCTCTGAGCTTCCTGGACTTTCTGGAAGTCTATTTCCTTTGCCAGATTGGGGAACTTCTCCTTTATTATTCATTCAAATAAGTTTTCCACTTGTTGCTCTTCCTCTTCCCCTTCTGGTACTCCTATAATGAGGATGTTGAAATGTTTAAAGGTGTCCTGGAGGTTTGTAAGCCTCTCCTCATTTTTCTGAATTCTTGTTTCTTCCTTCTTTTCTGTTTGGTTGTTTCTTTCTTCCTTCTGGTCCACTCCATTGATTTGAGTCCCAGTTTTCTTCCCATCACTATTGGTTCCCTGTGCATTTTCCTTCATTTCACTTAGCATAGACTTCATTTGTTCATCTAATTTGTGACCAAAATGAACCAGTTCTGTGAGCTTCCTGATCTCCAGTGCTTTGAACTGTGCATCTGATAGGTTGGCTATCTCTTGGTTGCTTAAAAGTATTGGCTCTGGGGCT
>PVKM010011504.1:0-32500 GCA_004027735.1 Carollia perspicillata
ATACTTTGAAGTTAATGAGATCCTCTTTAATATTTAATAATATTCTTCAAATCTGTTACTTATTGCACATCAAAATATGTGAGGCACTGCCAGCAGACCCATCTGAGAAGTTGTGGCGAGACAAGGTTAAAAGATAGAGAATTCAATTAGCTGTCTTTTCTAATATTTAAAAAAGCAACAACGGTGGGATCCTACCAAGTAGGAAGAATATGAGAAGAATGGAGAGTTCTCTCAAGGTCTAAGGTCGCTTGCTCCAAACAGGAAAATAAATGATAGCATTTAACACCTATTTAAAAATACAGTGTATCTGAAAATTATGTTACGAGTAGAATCAATCCAGAATTCCCTCGAGTGGTTTAGTCATCCTGGATGGAGGTTCTAGGCTCAAATCTGACTTGAAAAGTAGGCCATGGTATGACTGAACCCCAGGGATGTGGAATGTTTGATGGCCTCCTTGTACAAGTTCTCTAGTCTGTGTTAAGGATACAAACAGTACTCTGTCTCACCTGTATTTGGAGCAGGAATCCAGGCTGCGTGCCTGACAATCATGCTGGTTGGTAGAGAGTTTTAGCAAACTAAGGATGCAGCTCTAAAGATTGCTTGGCAAAGTAGACTCAAAATTGTTTGGAATGACTTCAGCCCTTTAAAAAACGAGTTTATAAATTTTAACCCTATAAATTAGGACTAGAATGTTGCTGAGAATCAGACCTCTGATATTAATATTTTATGTAAAAATCTGTACATGTTACATTTTAAGTATTTATAAAATTTAGGAGGATTGGGCTTATTAAAGCAACAGATTATCCTTGTGATTATGAAGTACATAATTGAATAAATGATTTATATATGTAAGCTAGGATTTGCATCCTCATCACTCTGAGCCCTGTTTTTCCTTATCCTCCATGCTGATTATTACAAGAAAGTGACTGATTAATGCAACCCAATTATTCACTAGTGAACAGGTTAATGCTTAATTTCTGGGTGCTGTTTCCTTTTGTGCACCAGCTGTCTCATTTTTCCTGGATGTACTGTGCACTTTCACACCTGTGTTTCTTCTTGCTGTTCCAGACACCCACTACCAGTCCTATCTCTCTGCTTTAAAAACCTTAACCCGTCTTTTAAGGCACAGTGGCAATGTCCTCTCAGCTGACAAACCGCCTTCCTCCTCCACAAATAGGATGTTCTGCTGCCCCTGTGGTGTTCTGAGATCCTGTCATGAAATGAGCCTGTGTGGCTGTCGGTCATGGGCTTGCACAGTGAAGGCGCAGGTCATGACTTGGGCACAGTGTCTGGTCCATAATGTGTTAGTTACTTAATGCATGTTAGATTGAGCTAAACTGATGAGTTAAACTGGTGTTAAATATGCAGACAAGCTAGACAACAAATTCATTTCTTAGCCAACTCTTGTTTAGGATCCATAAAATTATAAAGATTTGAAATATAATCCAGTTCTTTCTATTTTGTATTAATGTGTTCTATGGAGAATTTAATTTGAAGATTTCTGTTGCATAAAACGGTACAAAAACCACTGATTTTGGACAAACCCTTTATTTTCAATTGAGTAACATAACTATTTTTTATTATAAAAATCTAGATATTTGATTTCTCTTGAAAAGTTAAGAGACTCAGGAACATAGTTTCCCATTACTGGAAAGTGTCAATCTGCTGGAACTCTCCCCAGTCTGCTGCAGCTCTCACATCCTATAGTTTCTGTGACGTAGGAGCTGAGTGGCAAGAGCAGCACTGAAACCTCCAAGGGATGACCTTGGCCTACCAGGGTAAGACACCTGGCCTTCCCCTATTGTTTATACTACTTGCCTGTCATTGAAAGCCATTGAACTTGAGGTTTCAGCATTGCAATAGATGTGTTTCTGTGAATATTGTGGGAAACATATTGTTTACAAATCGAGCTCCTTCTGAAATGCATGTAGTTTGCTAGTGAAAGGAATCAGTTATAATGGTAAACTAATTCTTTTGTACATCAAATTAGCACACTTGATTATACTTCTGTTGCTTTGACAAGAGCTATATGTTAACTTGGTCTCTAATTCTGAGAACTCAACTTGTCCTATTACAACTCTATATATTTTCTTTTTATTACTGGGACATTTACTTTTGCACAGGGGAAGCTTGGGTTCAGTATGATTGTTCTTCCTTTGCAAGTAATCCATTTGGCTTTTTTCCCTGTATGAATAAGATCATATTGCTCATATAATTTTTATCATGAAAATAAATTGGTTGTCAAGACAAGTTAAAGACCAAGCAATATTAATTTTTGTTAGGGACATAGTGAACTCATTAGAGTTAGACCTTTTCACCCTCGAAGTTTTTCTTTTTATGTACAGTTTTAAAAAACATTTTATTGACATATAAATTTCATATAACATTTACCCATGATAAGTGTACATTTCAATGTTTTCTAACTTGTTTTCAGAACATTTTCATCATTCCCAAAAGTTTCTCTGTGCCCATCTGTAGTTAATCCCACTCTGACCGCCATGCCCTAGCCAAGCCTGATCCAGGAATATACTTGCCTCAGGTACACCTCAACCTGGGGCAAATATTGACCCTCTCTATTCACTCATCATGGAGATACCACTTCCACCAAGGCCACTGAGTATGGGTGTCGCCACTACTCCAAATGGGGTGAATCTCCTCCCTCAGAAGCACAGCCTGCCCCCTGCCCTGGCAGAACTTCTGCCTTACTGAGCAGGAGCAGGTAGGGGAGTGGTTGGAGCAGCCCTAGGCAAGAATGCCTCGGACTCCTACTGTTGCTACTTGAAGTTCAGCTGTTTTTTAACCCTGAACGTGTCACAGGTAATTGTTTACAGTTGTTTTGGAGAAGATGATTTGCTGACCTCCTTGCTCCACTATAGCTAGAAATCTTACCTTTTTACATGTTTTTCTGCTTTTTTCAAAAAATTAAATTTTTTTTTCTGATTTCTTTCTCAGTGATGCCAATGGCCAGCCGAGTGGGTCTTTGTGTTCTTTAATTTATTGCTATCTTCTTTTATTGTATTGTCTTCTCCGTTTTCTTATGGAGCTTTTCTAGCTGGACCCTGCCATCAGGGATTCTGTTTTCTAGTTAGTTCCTGATCATGCTAGCTCTGTTTTCTGAAACGCATCTTCAGCTCTGCACTGCTGTTGAGATGAATATTAGTTAGTTATTGCAATATTAGTTTCTTTACATTTCTTTTGTATCCTTATCTACCTTTTTATATCAGCCTGGCACTTCAGTTCTATTTTCATCACTGTTTAACAAAAATTTGTACAGTTATGGTCTTCTGGGTATTTGGAAACAGAAGCACTTTCTAAAATTTTATGTGATTTTTCAGTATTAATAAGAATAATTTTTCTGGCATCTTTGGAGCAATGATACCCTTCAGTCTTCAAATGCTGCACATTATATAATTTTTCTGATTCCTTGACTTGAATAAAGAAGATTGGTTCCAGTCTGTGTGCCAGCTGATAGGACCCACATTTTATCTTGATTCTCTCACTGTCTGCCAGGGTACCATCACAATTCTCTTTCCAGGATACACGCATACGCTGGAGATCGAACAGATGTACTAGCTCCTAGCATTTAGGTTTTTAATGTCAAGAAGACATTGATCCAGTTCAACATTGTTTTACTGAGACAGGACTACTTTCTGTTCCCATTACCTGGTGTTCTAACTATGGGCAAATGTATTGATTACTGACAACTTTGAATCAGCATATAGCTCTTGCTTGGCAGGGCATGGTTAAGGCCAGTCTCCAAAGTGTATTGCTTCCTCTTTCTGCCCCATCCACTCAGGACTTGACATCACAGGGTACAATGCATCACTGCTGCACCCAAGGGCTCATAGGCTCCAAAGTCAACACAGCGATGAAGCACTAAACAATCCTCAGGAAAGAATTTCCCTAGAGAGGAAGATCCCCTTAGGAACTAGGTCTCTAAAATAATGTTGAATCTTTATGGCCGACATACTTTCGTTCAGAGACCCATATATGAGCTCACTGGCCACCATTTCTCAGTATGACTCATCTGCATTGCTGTTAGGACTGATTCCTCCAAACAATTTTTAAAAATTATTGACATCACTGAAGTATATCCTTAGTTTCACTACACTGGTATTTTAAAGTGGGATGGGAAATTAGCAACTGGCTCCTGAATACTAAAAATATCCAAATATTGGCTAAACTAATGAAGTGGTTTCACATTTAGAGGGATTGTTTTTTCTATGACCCTTGAAATTTTTAGCCTAAATCTCTGAAGAAATAAATTTCCTGCTCTAGTTTGTCTACAAAGAAATATCTAGGAAGAGTGGGTGCTATACCAGTGAATCTCAATGTTAATATACAGTGCTTCTCAAAGTTTAGCGTGCCTATGACCCCCATAGGGATCCTGTTAAAACGCAGGTTCTGCAGTCTAACAAGTTCCCAGTTGCTGTAGATACTGATATTCTGATCAATAAGGTGACCAGGGTGCTGGTGTGCTGTGTCCATGCTATGGAGCCCGAATCATTCATACTTGGATTAGCATTCAGGCAAAATTCGGCAGCATCACTACTTCCATACTCACTGGGGGCCTGGTGATCTGTGACCCCTGTCCCAAAAGCAGGGACTGTTAGCAAATGATTGCTCTGTTAATAACTGTGTGCACTTCATGTTCAAATACTCATGATGTTTTTATCTGGGAGGAGACTGTTAGAGTAAGGAGGTGGCAACCACAAATATGGCTTATCATTTTTATGACATCAATAATGTATTCTTATTTTTTTTAAAAAAATCTTCTAAGAGTTTGAAGTGAGGTTTGTTTATAGCAAGTGAGGTCATAAAAACTTGTTTTTTTGAGGTCAAGGATAGAGCCAGAAATCACATAACCCACATGGGGATTTCTGAAAGGATCGCTGTCCTCCTAGGAGAGCAGCCGGGGATGTGTTTGGAACTTCAGGAAAAGAAACTTAGGGTTAAGAAGGTTGGCCCTGCTATAGAACAGCCGAGATGTTGATGTTTTAATATTTAATAAAAATGAATGCCCCTGTTGATGTGGAAGATCCTGCCTTCAAAACAGATCCCACTGTGGTCCTTTGTTTGCCAGTTTGGGTATGTTTATGGTGTCAAACTTAAATTGGAGTCAATTTTCAGGATAGGACTACTTTTATTTCCCTGCCTGCTTGATACCCACTATCTTCTAGACCTTTCCACCAGTACAATCACTTCCTTATTCTATTATTTTCTTTAGAGAGCCACCTTCATGATTGGCAGCTTCAATGTATGCATTATATCATGGCTAAGAATTGCAAGGCATTTAGCTGGAGAGGCCTAGAAGGCATTGGTGGCAGTTTCCATGATGGTGCCCGCTGGGATTATCTGGCCAGTGGGTATGGGTAGGGAAGCAGTGTAGCAAGCTTTACAGGCCTTAGATGCTTGGAAAAAGCAGGTTAACACAAGTACCAATTCTGGAGCCTTGGTCACATCGCTGAAGTTATTTAATTTCTCATACTGTGCAGTCTTTGTAGAGTAACTAAAAATTAAATTTGCATTTGTATCTTAAAATAGGTCAGTTCCTTCTGAGGATAATGTCCAAGTTTTGTATTATCTTTTCTCAGAGAAGTCAGTCTTTTCAGTAGCTTTTGCTTTTGTTTTTCGGAGACAATAGTTTGTTGCCAGCTGGACCTGTATCTGTCCCTCCCTTCCACCCTCTCTCCCTGCTGCTTAGCGGTTACTGCTCTCCATCCATTGTCTTCAGTCACTTTATATATAAAAATCCCTTGTGGCTGCGCCACTGCCGTCTACTGAATTTCCGGCCTCCTCACTCTGCCTGGCCCCAAACTGTGCCTTTCATGCTTTTCCGTTCCATTCTGATAAAGCAATACCCCGAGGCCCCCTGCCCCAGCTGATCCAACTTTCGACTCCAGTCAGCAAGCCCTTCGGTATCTATCCGTGCCACTCCATTGTCCTCACCCGCAGCATGCGCCCAGCTGCTCCTGTCTTGCTGCCTGTAGCTCCGTATCCTTCCCTCTCAGCACTCACCATTGTCCTGTTTTCTGTCTACTAAATTACCTCCCGCTACTACAGGAAATCTCATTTTAAGATAGACTCAGCACTAACATTTTCTAGATTAACTTTTAATGCAAATATACTACAACTCTTAACTCTCTGCTCCAACTTCCTCAGTATTTATGACTATCTTCTTTATTACAGACTTGACTATTTTATGTATTCATTTTGCATCCAGTGATTATGTTCTTTTCTAAAACGTACTGTCAGGTAGTCCATAAACCAACAATTCCCCAAAGAGAGTTTTGCTACAGTAAAAATAGGAATACCAAGTAATAGAGCAGACTAGAGAGTAGCAACACAAGGCAATTATATGTATGAAAAACTCTGTGTGTGTATGTGTGTGTTTAAAGAGGTTAAGTAAAAATTATTTTATACAGGGTATTATAGAAACAAAATAGTATTTTAGTTAAGATGAATCCCAGCTTTATCAAGTTTTACATAAATCTATATACAATACAAATATAAGCATCTAATCAAATTATAATAAAATGGACAAATTTTAGAACATTTATTCAATATATATGAAGGATAACTTCATTTTTAAGGAAATAAATGAAGTCATAGGAGGGTGATGAACAGCTTTAGGAATATACATATTTAAAATTTCTATACCATTAAAAAACCCCAAAGGGGCTGATATATACAATATTTTTAAAAATTCACATTTTTAAAGAAGACAGACAAACTATAAAGGATAAATGAAAAGGAGGATATTAATGCATTTCCCTTAGTCTGTAAGCTCTGTGAAGACAGGTACATTTCCTTATATTTCACTCACAATAGGTATTTAATAAATATTGAATAAATAAATGATTAAGGGGGAACAAATAGAAGGTGAACTTCTAAAAGCTCATTGTTGCAGGAATATATAAAGCAAACAACTAATATATTCCAATTAAAATTGTTTTAAAATGTTATAATTATAGGTATCAACAATATTATAGTAAAATTGGCACACATTCTTTGTAGCGGCTCTATGAATTGATTATATTTTGGAAGGTAGTATGATAATTTGTAATAAGAGAGAATCATTCCCCATACAGAAATTTATCTTAGTGAAGTAGCCTAGACTAAATGTTTTATATATGCATATTAAATAGATTTTACCATTTCCATATTCAATATGTATTTCTATGTGAAAGGTATTCAATCTAACTTTATCTACAATATTTAGTATTAGGGGAATGGTTATATGCATTTTCACTTTGCACAAGGGTATGCTATGAAACCACACAATGATATTAATTCTAAAGATGCATGGATACTGTTTATTCAGTATAAATAGAATGTGTATTATTATTATATTCCAATTGCAACTGTAAAAAATTTTATAAGCATGTAGAAGACAATATGCATGAATGCAGAAATAAAAGCAATTTTATGAGGGTGGTGGATTTATGGTCTTACTAATACTGTTTTTATATAATTTTTAAAATGATAGCTTTAAGTCAAATAAAGTTTTCTCTACCATGTATATTATATATGTATACACACATATATACATACATACATATACACATATGAGCTTAGTAAGCCTGTTGGTTTCCGAAGGAAGGTATAATAATTACTTATAGACCAACAGACTATCCGCTGACATTGATATACTCACTAATGAATATTTACGAGAGAACAGGAAGTGTAATTTCAACTTAGGGTTCAAGGGAAGCTTGGAAGAAATGTTCCTGAAGCATTGTCTACCTTAGCAGGAATTTTAAGCACAAAGTAAATGATTCTGCTCATGGACAACAAAGTTTGGAGGCATTCAGGTTGTAGCTGCGTTAACAACACATGGGACCATTTTTGAGTGGACTGACTGGTGGATACCCATTAGGAGATAATTTGCAACATTGAAAATATTAACTCCTTATTTTTATGGGTGGCTTTTAAAGAAAGAACTGGATTATTGAGATATAATTTAAAAACCATAAGCATCTTCTTTTGAAGTGTCCAGTTCAGTGGTTTTTAGTACATTCACTACGTTCTACAGTCACCACCACCATCTAATCTTAGAACAGGTTCATTATCCTCAAGAGAAACCTTGTACCTATTAGCAGTCACTCCCCATTTCCCTTTCCCCCAGCCCTTAGCAAATACTGACTTACTTTGTGTCTCTATGGATTTTCCTGGTCAAGACATTTCACATAAATGGCATCATATGATATGCAGTCTTTTGTGTTGGGCTTTTTTCACTTTGCATCATGTTTTCGAGGTTCATACATGCAGCACCCTCAGTACTTTTTATTGCTGAGACAGTATATTGTATGGGTATACTACATTTAATTAACCCATTCCTTTGTTTCTATCTTTTGACTATTTTGAGGAATATTGTTATAAAAATTTGTTTACAAGCTTTTTGTGGACATACATTTTCATATCTCTTTGGTGTATGCTTAGTGGAATTGCTGGGTCATATGGTAACTCTATAACATTTTAAGGAACCGTCAGACTGTTTTCCAGAGCAGCTGCATCATTTCATAACCCCATTGTAGGTGGCTCTTACTTTCTTCTTTCATTTACTTATCTCTAGTGGACATATATTACTTTAGTAATTCAAATGAAAGAAAGTTATTTTCTTTAAATATCTGAGTCCCAATCTGTGGGCCACAGGACTATTGCAATGGGCTTTTTAAGCCATTTCAGTACCATGTTGGTCTTGAAAAGGCCCCATCTTATATCCTATATATAGAAGCTATTGTGATCAAAGAGGAACAAATTCTTTGTTGGAGAAAAGAATACACTCCTAATAGTTAGACCAAAATGATAGACCTGTTGGGAAGAGGTATGGACTCTATATTAGTTACAGGATTCCTCTGTGTAAGTTTTCGAGTCCCTATCCCACATGTTGTTCCTACACTTACCTGTGAAAGTACAGTCAAACCACCTCTGCTGATCAAGTGACTGAAAATAGGGAGTGAGGGAAGGGGGATGAGAAAGCCTGTGTGTGGTGGAACAAATCCATTTCAGTATAGCTTGGATATACAGCTATATCTATACATGTATCTATACATGTATCCCAATATCTCATGTATAACTATGTGTTATAGTGGGCTATCAGAATTTTGACTATTGCAAAGTCCTCAAGTACGTTGCTTAAATAAATAATATGATATGTATGTAAAAGGAGGTCTCAGAGTTGCATGGGGTACCTGAAGCAATGTAAGCATTGATTTCTTGTCTCTCACGATGATCATGTGCGATGTATTGGTGGAGTTCAAATTATGTGACTTTTAGGGCTCCATAACAATGCCATGCTGAGCTGTAAAGGAGCCTGAGGCAAAAGGAAAAATCAATGATATGGATCCTATTTTTACTAAAAATTCTAACATTTTGTTCATCATAGATTTTGTTTACATTAATTTTGATTTTTTAAATATTGCACTAAATATTATATATCTTGATAACTGACATTTTGACATCCTCTTAAATTTTATACCCAGAAGGAGTGCATCATTGACCTCACCTTCGTCCCAACTCTGACTGTGACTATATTTAGAATTCCTTAGGTCAAAGGCATAGAACACTGAGTGGCAATTTACTCATGGAGAAACTGAGTCATGGATTAGATCATTTGATATCATACATTGATAGGCATACAGTGAGTAACTGGGTCAGAAGAGTAACTCCTCCCTCCTTTTTTTTTAATCCAATCAGTAAGTGATACTCCCTTGTCATATATTTACTAAGGTTTGATCTCTTTACCTTATTTCTCATTTCACATATTTGATTAGAAATATGAATTATTTTTAATGTTTTCAATACTATCTCTCTAATTTTTCAACCCTTACAAAGTGGGCAAATTTCCTAATCACTGGTTGTTTAATTCTCATTCCTGGCCTTTCACAATTTTCTTCATAATTCTTTCACTCCTCTCTAAGAGATTAGGGTCTCTCTGTATCTATCTATCTATCTATCTATCTATCTATCTATCTATCTATCTATCTATCTGAACACCCCCTCCCTATCTCTCAGCAACTTTTTAGAACTTTTTAATTTAAAACTGAGATAGAGAGCTAAAGAGTTATGAAAATTTTAGTGCGTTGAAATGTTTGTCAAACCATAGGAAGAACAGCACATCCTGGAGCTGTTATTGGCACAGCAAACAGTGACATTCAGTGTTTGTGCTGTTTGCTCTGTGATACTGCTGGAATGAGGTCAGATCACACACACGTATTACCAAGAAGTGACTCTTTCTGGGCTGGCCAATAACTGTTTGCTGATTCTTTAATTTAGTATCATGGTGGAGTAAAGTTATTATCTGTAGTTCATATCACTGGGCTGCAAATGAGAAGAGAATACCATTTTAGCCCAGCATTTCTGAGAATTATTCCTCGATGATAGGTATTGAAGTGGTTTCTTGGTGAAAGAAATTGGGGAATGCTGCATACTAAATGCCAATCTTGGAGATACACATGCCTATTAGCGTATGAAGTCTCTCAGAAATCCTGTAGAGGAAAACAAAAACCTATAGAGTTTGGTTTAATCTGGTCTTGCCCAATTTTTGTTATGGAACTTCCTTGTAGTATTGGTGAAACAAACTGCCCCCAAACTTAGAGGATTAAAATGACAATCATTTCTTTTATCTCTCATAGTTTCTGTGGGTTAGGAATTTGGAAAGGGCTCATGTGGGTGGTTCTGGCTTGGGGGTCTTTCATGCAGTATAGTCAAGTGGTGACTGGTGCTAGAGTGGCAGGTGGTGAAAGCAGCTGGAGACTGGCTGGGTATCTCTCTTTATGTCACCTTCAGGCTTCTTTTTGTAGTTCCTCCATGTAGGCTAGATGGGGCTTCCTCACAATATGGCTGCCTTGGGGCAGTAGGACTGTTACATGGTAGCTCAGAGTTCCAGTGAAAGACTTTCAGCTCACAAGGTGAACAGTGACTTTTATTTACGACTTAACCTTGGAAATCACATGGCATTGCTTCCACTGCATTTTGTTACTTACACGTGAGCCACAAGATCACAAGAACAGGGGAGTTCAACTCCACATCTTGATGAAGAATTGGCAAAGTTCCATAAGAGCATGTAGACTGGAGATAATTGTTGCTATCATCTTTGAAAACTACTTTTGTTTTAAACCACAGAAGGTTCTTTTCTCCATGGAATGTATTCAGTGTTGGTTTCCTGAAACATACTTTGTGAATGTTGCTTTAGGCAATGATCACCAGGACTGATTCCAAGGAGAAAGATAGACTTGTCAAAAAAGATCTGCTTCCCAAATTCTGGAGACATCCAGAAATGCAACTCACAAAGAGATTATTTGCATGACTAAACCCAAAGCTACCACTATTTTAAATCCTATATCCCAGGGTATACCCATTTAAATGTACAGTTTTTATGATTCAGAGAGGGCTAACACTCTGACATTCTATGTCAGCACCAATAATTGAACCAGGTTATGTGAAATCTCTTGGCATTTATATATCTAGACTAGACTAGAGCAGGTTCAGAAGTTATCCACTGTAATCCACAATGGCCTAAAGAATCTTGGCTACACTTGGCTTTCTGGCAGTGTAGCTAAATTCAGGTAACATATCAATAAGCTACTTGTGTTTCCTGAACCTCCCAACACTCAAATTCTCAACCTAAAGTATACATTTGGGGCAACCCAAATTAAGACATATCATTCTTAGGGATAAAAAAGTACTGTACTTATATAAAACAAATAGCACGGAGAAAATCAGTTGATGTTTTGCATACAAAAGGGAGAGATTATGAGATGAGTTGTTAGAGAAAAAGAAGGGCTTTGTTGGATTGATAGGCAATACTTTACCCAAAAGACCTAGGTTGAGGCCAGTGGTGGCGCCCAGCAGGAGGTGACTCCCAAAATGCTGTGTGCTAGATTTTCCACAAAAAAATCCAGGGGATTCAATGATATCTAGCTTATTGCACTGAAGTCTTTACCTTGTTGATTTCAGAGAGCTTGTTGATATGTCACTCAAAACTTGGCCACATTGCTTCATAGGTATTTTTTCCCAGTCCGCATGTTCTCCATACGTGCTTAGTTTTCAAGCTAAGCCTAGCCTAAGAAAGGCCACACATCTTAAAAATAATGGATAAGCTCCCATTTAATGTCTCACTCCTGTGTGAACTGTCAGCTTCAACAAGAGGAGGGCACCTCTTCTCTTAGAAATAGTCCAGGATAATAACAAAATATTTGAATTTGAAGCAATAGGTGTTAAATTTTAATTGACTTTAAATCAAGGTACTTAAGAATTCACTCCCACACCAATGATGGGTTTTTATTGATTTTATCACAGAGCCATCTTAGCCCCATAGGCACTAGTTGAAAAGTCATCCAATAAGAGTTAAGAGTATATGTGTATATATAGTCTGTGACATGGAACATAACTGGATTTATTTCTCTTTGTTTTTGTTTAAATGTAACTAATCTATATAGGGATAAAACCCATTTATTTGAACTCTTTTCTCTGAATATAATATTTATAACAAATTACTTGGATATGGGTTTAGAAGAACAAAATAACATAGAATTAAAAAGTGTATTGAAACCATTATCATTATTTTTAAAGCATTTTAGAATACTAAGATGCTTCATAATGAAAACATTATGTCTATGGAAATTATAGGAATGGTGGGAGCACTGGATAAAAATTTATTGGTTTTTGCAAAAAGTCCCCTTTAGCACTTCATTTGTTGGCCCTACTATTCCTTGAGTCTCAGATTAATGAATAGGAGCAATTATCAGCTCATCTAAGAAATATCATGGGAAATATTGGCCATCACAAACAGGTTTGGTTCTTATTGAAATGAATGAAAAATCAGGGAAATTATCTCTAAATTTGTTTTTATTCGTTAGTGGCTACTGTGGGCTTTGGGGTATGCATCTTGGCAGACCTGCCAAGTTTCCTACACCCTTGCTGGTAGTGTCCTGTTTCAGGAATGCTAGTAGACAAAGGAGCGCAGACAAAGAATTGCCTGTGAAAGTGGTCACACCCCACCAGGACACTGCTGTAGGTAACCCCCTGCTGTGGGGCCTGGGAAATGAAGCTTTCCTTCTCATTGCAGTCCCTCGTCTCTCATCTGATTTTTGTTTGTTCCTGCCTTTTCTTTCTCTACTTTTACTGCCAGCACACACATATACTACACTTTCATTCATGTTGCTAGTACCGATCTCTCTGGGCCTCTCTTTCTCCCTGCTTTCCCTTTCCTAGCTTGTGCTAACAGAGGGATAGATAAACTCTCAGCTATGGGCTCTGAGACTTTCTTTCTTATTTCAGTCTCTTATTTCATTCTGTTGCTGCTAGACATTTGTGAACATGGCAGGGAAAGAAATCCATGTGTTTGTTTTCCCCTTTACCATGCAGGAATTCCGCATCTTCTACAGTGACTGTAGCCAACCAGTCACCTAGTATTAGCAACACCTGTTACTCAGTCACCAACAGATAGAAAGCTTATTTTCATTTCACATTAAAGTTGTTGCAGAATCTCAAATCGTAGTTCATGTCTATCACTGCTTCAGAACTATGATAGTTACTGGACCAGTGACTAGATCATATTATATACTATATTAATAAAGAAGTGAATATGTTACTTTATCACAAAATTTTAAAAAGTTTTGATAACCGTGTTTAAATATAATTGTTTCCTTGGGAATCCCATTTGTTGTGTTTTATTCTTTTACAAACAATATTCTGACCCAGCTTCATCATAGGTTCGCCAAAGGAGCCCAGCGCACAAAAAGGGCCCAAACCCTTCTGTGAACAAATAGTCAGGGCTTGGAAGCCATGCCTGTTTCTTTGGTGTCCCAGGATATTCCCAGTTGTCATTAAATAAAAAAGTATGATATATCACAACAAACTTAATTTTTATGATCTTTAATTAGAATAAGATTGAACATACTTTTGGTACCGATAGTGAACTGGGAATGTCTGCCAGTGTCCGGTATTTGAATTCCACAAAGTTGGGGGCTGCCGTCCAGGACAGTAGGCGGCCATTGGGAGTCCTCCCAGAGAAAGGGAGAAGCTATAGGTGCCATGCACCAACCTCAGCCTTCAGTGCTGTTGCCATGGGAATAGGGGTGAGGAAAGAAGAGATGGGTCAGAGTCATGGGAAGATACTTCAAGGTCATTATGATTTCAAATAATTTAATTTTAACTTAGCCTCTCAAAATGTTCAGGTTCTATTGGTAGAAAATTCCTATTGTCTGGGATTTCTACATTGATTTCTACATTGTTTTTTACATAAAATGGGAGCAGCTTCTGTCATGCATTAGGGAGATTCTGATACTTACTGGAGAATCAATGAGGCTGCCATGACACAGGATGAGGTCCAAGACTGATGAGATTCTAAGGGTTCAAGAAGTCCAATTCAGCTTGGAAAGAAATAATAAAGTGACATATCCAAAAGACAATACCCCCTGGCTACTTCCAATGAATAATCTTTTAATAAAAAGAGCACTACACCTTTCAGAATCTTAGTTTTTAGAAATTTGGTTTGCTGTAGGTAGGTGAACCAGCACCGCCCACTCCTGCCACTCTGTATTGGTAATGCTGTTCCTTTTTTAAAAAAACTTATTTTAGAGAGACAGGAAGGGAGACAAAAAGAAAGAGGAAGATCAGTTTGTTGTTCTACTTATCTATGCATTTACTGGTTGTTTCTTGTATGTGTCCTGACTGAGGATTGAACTTGCAAACTTGGTGTATTGGCAGGACACTCCAACCAACTGAGCCACCTGGCCAGAACAGTAACGCTGTTCTAATGTGCTCTCAAAGCCAGTGTGGGTTGAGGCAGACCAAACCAAGGTCTTGCTGGAGTCTCCACATTTTTTAAATGAAAAATTTAGAATATACTTAAAAATTGAAGGAATTATATGGTTAACACTCACCATCTTGGCTCTATAATTAAGTGACAAAATATTCACTATCACAAATCTATCTGTCCATTCCTCTACCATCCACTAAATTTGGTGATAAATCTAAAACTAAGTGCTAAGTAAGAGTTTTGTTGTCAATTTTGAGCTGAAGTTTGGCTTAGTGGTGAGCATAGGGAATCTCTGCAATGATCATGATATCATTGTATGTTTTCCTTAATTTATCTCTATAGGAAATTATTTCGGCTTAATAACATGGTGGTGATGATAGAAACTATGGTTTAAAAGACTATACCCAGGAACATTCCATATCCCTTAGGCATAACCAAAGCCTTGATAAAATAGATTGAAATGAAAATGTTTTATACAAAGACAAAATCAAAGCATCAGAAAAGAAACCCAAGAAATAAAGATCTATCTATCTATCTATCTATCTATCTATCTATCTATCTATCTATCTATCTATCATCTATCTACCTACCTACCTACCTACCTACCTACCTATATTTATGGCTGATTTATTGAGCCCCCTGCAAATTTGATAAACCAAAATTAAAGTACATTGTTTATCCAAACAAAATTCCTCTTTAGGTATTTATGAGTCTATTTGAATAAGTAATAAACTGCAAGTTTTGGGTTTGAAACCTCTCTTTTTAAAGACATCATTGATATGTGATTTTTTTTTTTTTTTTTTGGTAAACTTTCAGCCTTCAAGGACTATGCATTGATGGATGCCAGATTACAGACAAAGCCATTAAAGCTTTAGTTAAAAAGCACGAAAACAGGTAATAATGATACATTTCTAATTTATATGTACCTTACATTTATGTATCATCTATCAGCTACAGAGTGTACTCTGATGTCTTATTTGTATCACATTATTTGGTGTTTTCATCAAACACTGATTGGGGTAGGAATTTGTCACGAGTAAAATGAGGCTAGAGATGTTACGTGACCTGCTGGTGGGCACACAGATAGTTTTAGAAGCTAGAGTTCCCAGTTTCAAGCATACTCTTCTTTGTGTTTTAGCACAACTCAAAGAAACACTGTGAAAACTTTCTCCCTGTCTCCTCTTGTTCAGAACCTCAAAGCTACTCACAAATGACTCCAGACTTTCCCCATCGTGATTTCATTTCCATTGTCTTGGGATGAAAGCGTTAATACCATTCACTTATTTACCCCACCATTCTAAAAGATGATCAGATGATTCTCCCACAATTTGGGGAAGGAATTATCGAGCCACTGCAGTAAGACGACCAGTAGCAGATGGCACCTGCAGAAGGGTGCTCCAGACTTACAGGATTCCAGAGAGATTGATGGGGTTCGACTTCTGTAAACTGAAGGCGTCCCAGGTGGAGATACAAGAGGTCCTCAGGTAAGGTGGCTTTACTGATGGGTGTCTGTCAGGCCTTGCAGGGCAGCAGCTGCTTCTCTCATGTCCTGCAGAAAACATTTAGAAAGAATCTTCATGGACCGAAGTGTGGGTTTCTGTCCATATTTCTGAGGTGAAATGATTCAGACAGATTTTTATGCCTCCAATTTGAGTCTGCTTCTGATTTGTGAACATTCCAAAAACAGCCTGGTGAGTTTTGTCCAGTGTGAAGACCAAGTTGTAGGTTGTGCATAAACAACCCTTGGATGAAGAGAACTTTTATCTTGGTCATTCCCTGTATTTAAATGTAATACCCTGTAGAGAGAGGGTGCTGCCTCCTCTTCAACTTTTTCCTTGTTTGTTTTTAAATAAGATTTCTTAATGCCATCAGCCTGGGAAAGTTTCATTGAATTGTTCATTAGGTGTGATGAGGTGTGAAACACATGGCCTCTGATGACCCCAGTGTGAATTGGGAGTTTGATGTGTTCTCAAGAATCAGTCTGAAACATCTTTACTTTGATCAACTCTCTTCCTTATTATTTTATAAACCATGAAGCATAGCAATCAGCTTATCTATACTGTGTTTTTGGAAAGAGTAACCGAGAGACTCTAGATATTTGCTTAAGGTTGTGATTATTTCTGATGTCTCAGACTTTCTACTTTATAAGCAGAAAAAGTTCTACTAAAATGATTCAAGTAATTAGTCAACTTGTCATGAAGAAGCATCGGATGAATTATAATTTGTTTACAGATTACCTATCTTGTTCCCCACTGACACATTATTTACTTTTCCCCCTCAGACTTGTACTTCTTTGAAGTCTTTGAGTAGTTGGGCAGGAGGGAGTGGGAATCCTGTTGACCTGTTCATTAGTTATATGAATTTGGGGAAGTTACCAGTATATACTTTCTGAGCCCCTGCTATCTTATTTATAAAGTGTGGAACCTAATGAAGATCAGGATGTGCTGTTGTCAAAAATGGGAAGAGGTAATGTATACAAAATCCTTCATGACTAGTACTTAATATGTGCCCAACAAATGCTACTTTGTTGCAGCCTACATTGATTACCCCCTCTTTGAATGCCTGTAGCACACACTTTTGTTCCCTAGTATTTCTATAAAAATCACATTTTCTTCTTAGCCTACTTTTAAAGCAAGAATAGCTTTTTCACCTACAGTATCTAGCACAATGCAGGAAATAAATGAATCCTCCCAAGGTCAACAATTTGTGAATTGTGTAATAACTTGTTTGGTAGAAAAACACATCAAGAAGCGTGGCCCTTGTGATAAAAAAGGCTCTATCTGGCCAATAAAAACCTCATCAAATTGAATTCTGATTGGCAAAGTATACAAGTAAATTAAGAAAGCCAGTATTTCTAAAATAAGTTGGCAGCAAGTTGTGGTTCCTCTGAATTATCTCAAGCCTTTTGAATAATCCTAATTCTTGCATAATTTTGACATAAGTCAACATTAAATAGGAAGATAAAACTCAAAATGTAGTCTTTGAGGGAATTCCAAAAACGGTCCCTGTAGCCACAATTTCAAATCTCACCTTTACTCACTTTGGAATGTGAATATCAATGCTTTAGTTGAGAAAAGTTCCAGTGTATATTTTCTTGTTTCTTTGTTAAAATGATTAGTATTTAGATGTATTTGCTTCTGTTGTTTTTAATGCATAGATATGTTTCCTTAAATAGTTGTACCTTTTTTGTGTTTAGCAAATATTTTCCTACATTATTGAAAACTTGTCATTAGTATCATTTTAAGATTTGCAAAATTTATTAACCATCTCTCAAACTTTGAACAGTTAGAATATTGCTAATATTTTAAAGTAAACGCTGCCTAAAAGATACATCCTTTTGCATGGAGATTCCCATTTCTCCTTTAGTGACTTAGGCTGGATTCTCCAAAGTGGCATCCTGGGTTTAACCATAGGCTGCCAACAAAATCATAAGAATTCTCAGCAATTGTGTAAACAATAAAATACCTCTTCTATAAACTTTGATAAATTCAGTGTCAGCAGAGACCTGTGGATGCTTATCAATTGCTATGAAAAGTAGCAAATATGGGCAGAAATATGTTCCTTTCACTTTGGGAGTCCATTTATTGGAATTAGAGGGATTTATCCTCTTGATGAACATGTAAAACCTTTTTATTGTTAGGAAAAGAAAGCATTCAATCTCATTGCAGGGAGAGTATATAACATTGCATCTGGGAAGAAAATAAGATGTGCTAAAGCCCGCATGGTGGTAGAAAGGGCAATTTTTGATTAACAAATTGTCAGCATGGGGTAGAGTCCTTCAATTTTCAGCAATTGAAATCACAGCATTAATCAGCTTTTGTGGAATGCCACCCACTGTTCATACAGCAGTAAGGAAGGCAATAATGAAAAATTGTAGAACTAGCATTAGATCAGAGATCATGCTGACTGGAGTGTCTTTATTTTGTGTGCAGACTGTTTTGTTACTTTTCAGGAATTGGCCAACACATGTCACATCCTCATCTTCTGTGAATACTTTCTTTCAGGACAATAAATGGTGCTAATAAGTTGGCAGACCTCCCATCAAGCAGACCTTTGATATATGTTGTGTGAACACATTAATATGAAGTCAAAATTACAAAAACACAGGGAGTGTTCCTCACTCATAATTGCCTTTTTATGTAATGCAAAATAAATCAAACAATCACAGTGGCCCCAGGAAGCATAAACCATTCATAAAATAATGACTTTTGTTTTTATAAATTGCTTAATTAATCCATTTCTCTATTGCTTATTAGGTTCCCACAATGTGCAAAACACGGCAGGGACCAAAGAGATGCACAGGCATGGCCCTGCTATAAAACAGCTCACAGTATCCACATACATGCCATTATTTGGTCCACATGTTTTTGCTTCCCCTATACCTTGATCTACTGAATAAGTGTGCCCACATTCTTCATGTGAGTGTGACACTGCTCACTCCTCTGTCTATAAGCTATTGCTTTGTGCTTTTTTTCTAGAATTGAGGCTAGGACTGTTAGTTCGTTCTTTCTGGTGTTCTTGGTCTATGCTAGTACCAAACTATATGGTTTCGGAAACGTTTTTCAAGGCTAAGTATTACATAGCCTGTCAGTTATAGAAAGAACAAAATAAATTGATTGATACAGGATCAGGTATTGTGATCTGGGCAAATTTGTTGTTGGGTGTAGCCATGAGTAGTTCCACGGAACTAACAAGAATGGAAGTTCAATCATTTGTGGTTCACAGACAAGAGAGCCAAACTGGGTTGTTCTCAGTGGAGTGGTTTAGTAATTTGTGATGAAAATGTCAAATAGCAGGTGTTAAGCTGGGTTGATGACTGGGTTTCAGAGAACATATGAACTTCCTGAAACCATAAGTAACATTTTATATTTAAGAAGCTGTGTGTTTTCTTGAGGAGACTCTCTGTAGCTTTCACTGAATTCTCCAAGATAATTATGAATCCTTTAAAAAGCTATGAACATTGACCTAGGATAGGGGTTGGTAGATTTTTTTTTCTGAAAAGCACCAGTGAACAAATATTTTAGGCTCTGAAAACAAATGGGCCTGACTATTCTTATGCAACTTTGTTTACGAAACCAACACAGCCCAAGGCCACAGTTTTTTATCCTCTGGTTTATATTATGACTTGGTAAAGTAGAAATTTCAAAATTTCTATTTTTTGTACATCCAAGTTTTCCCTTTTATAAAAATTATATTACTATATCAATTTTATTTAACTGATTTTGCGTTTTCTTTCTTATTGTGTAAGGGAAAAAGCCAAATGCCATTTTCTTAAAGCTGAAGCAATAACCTCTACTTTCGTTTCTGTAAGCCTGCTTGGCACGCCGAAACCGCAGACATCCACCTGCTCCGGCAGCCTTGGGCAGGAAACCCTGCAAAAGGGGCTGCTGAGCGAGCAGAAAACTGTTAGCCCACTCATCGCTCACCCCAACCTGTCCTCCTGCATAAAAAGGAAATGAAATAGAAGTTTGCTTCCCAGACTTTGGGAGACTACTCCTCTGGGCCCACGTGCATAATGAAACTACTTTCATTACTCTATGCCTCCCTGAGTCATTACAGTGCCTGGTTTTCTGCAACAATTGAAGTATAAATTAGTGGGGTAAATGTACAACTCAATAAATCTCTCCATCTGTATACACCCATGTAACCACTACTCTCATCAAGAATGTTTCCATCACTCCAGAAATTTCCCTCGTGTTCTTTAGTTATAATTTTCTCCTTCCCGCTGAAAGTAACTGCTCTTCTCTCTCTCCTATGACCATGGCTTGGTTTTCACCTCTCCTTGAACTTCATCCAAATCAAATTGTTGAGTTGTGTGTGTGTATTTTGTTTTTGGCTTCTTTCACTCATGTTCAACAAAAATTAATCTCAAGAACATTAATTCAACAAAATAAGTTGGGGCCTATGACATGAGAGGGTCCTAGTTAGTAATTTCAGGGTATGACAAAGTCTAAGGCCATGCTAATAAAGTGGGTGGCTGATGGGGCACAAAGAAAGTCATAAGTGATGAAGAGATCAAGAACCAAAGGTCAAGGTGTTAGATGGGCTATCCACATGGCTGTTGAAGCCACTCAGCATATTGGCAGGACTTGGGATGGAGAAGGCGGCTGTGACCTTGTGCCAGTCTTTCATGAATGATAGTGATTGAGGGATGTGGGAAGTTAATGCATAAATGGAAGGGTGGTAAATGAAAGCTAAGAGGAAGAGGAGAGGCTGTCAAACATGGTGTGAGGGGTGGTGATAATTGTTGGCAAGTGATGAGCACAGAGGAAAAACACTCCATGTCCTGATTTTGAGCTCCATGACAGTGAAAGAATGAACAGCCTCCAATTATGAGGGATGTAGAAAAGTATTTGCATCACGGGTATCCCTTAAGGTGAGGTGAAGGGATTAATCGAAGACAGAGGGTTTAGTGTATGGAATAGTATTTCCAGAAAGTTCCACTCAAGGGCTTAGATGGTATAGGGAAAATGGGTCAGAGGCCCCAAAGTGCCAAGCAGAAGGGATTAGGGTGGAGAAGAGGATGGATGGCTAGAGACTCATCTTTTGACTATTCCTGGTGAAAATGCATGATGGCTTTCCAGATAATCTCTTTGAGGAGAGTGGGCGCTGGGCCTCATGCCTAGTCACTCTTATATGATGTAAGTCCCAGCCACTACAATGTCTGCAGTCATTTGACCTTGGGTAGTGTTCTTTTAGGCTGCAAGTCTTCAGCCAAGGAATAGGATGGTTTAAAACCCTTATTGTTATTCAGCCTTATAACCAAAATTCCTGACTATGATTATTTTTAGCTTTTCTATCTTAGCATACTTGCTTGGCATACATTGGCTGGGATCATACACTTTCATAGGGTTTATAGGCTTTAGAACAGTTTACAAGGTACTTTCAAGCACATGATTCTACACAATGCCATGCATTTATTTACCTTTTATAAACACAAAGCTTTTCTCTTATGGTTTATTTGCAATTCTGAGAAAATTCAGGTTGAGAAAAGAGAATTTCATTTTGGGTTAATTTCTGTTTGACTAATAGGTCTATCATGTGAACAGAAAATCACATTGAGGAGCACTAAGATTTGAAAAATAAGCTTGGGGAGGAAGAGGTAAGTCGTACCCCTTGTTACTTTTCAGTGACCCTGAGTGGATGGAGGTGAAACTAATTTTAGTGGGTGGGTCTTCATGCTGTTCTCTAGACTTGACGGTGGCTTCCTTCCACTTTTGTATTTTCAATTTTAACAGTGTTCCTCAGGGCAGGGATCTATATTCTCACTTAGCTTTGTGACTTTGAGATTAGGGGAAAGTGGCAGACATGGCAAACATTTGGCCAGTAATGTAAAGCTCAGCTTGGCCTTGGATTAGCACAAAGAGGTAGAAAGAACATGCAATATTGAAACTTAGCCTCTTACAGATGCTCAAGCTTAAGTAAGTCACATAACATCTTCTGAACCCCATTTTCCTTTGTTAAAAATGACAGTTATGATACCCACTTGCCTGGAATGAGATAGAAATTCAATAGATATGAGGCTTTCATTTCTTCCTCTTAGCTGATTTGCTTACACTTGGCACTAAAGTGAAGTTTGAAAGTGTGGGAAGGATGTAAAGAGGTCATTCGCCCTAGGTAAACTAGCCTTGGTATTGGGCAAGTGTTAACTAAGGCGATCTGTTTTATTTTATTTTTTAAAAGATTTTATTTATTTAATTTTAGAGAGGAAGGGAGGGAGAAAGAGAGGGAGAGAGACATCAATGTGTGATTACATCTCATGTGCCCCCCACTGGGGACCTGGCCCACCACCCAGGCATGTGCCCTGACTGGGAATCAAACCGGCGACCCTTTGGTTTGCAGGCCTGTACTCAATTCACTGAGCTACACCAGCTGGGTGATCTGTTTTATTTTATACTTCCTGGTTATTCTGGTACTAGTTTGATCTGTTAAACTCTTTGATTCTATATATCAAGAATTTAATCATTTGGGAAATGCAGAATTGTTTGGATTCATCACTGAGATATTCATTTTATGGGAAGAAAGAGGAAATAATTCTTTGTGGTTTGAATGAACAGATACCACCAAGTATATCTGTGTAGATTCATCCTCATTTCCTTTAACAGGCACTTTGATTATCGAGTGCTCTATGGTTGTATACAGCATTTTAATTAAAAGTTTTATTTTTATTAAAAAAGGTTTTATTTATTTTTAGAGAGAGGGGAAGGGAGGGAAAAAGAGAGGGAGAGAAACATTGATGTTTGAGAAGTACATTGATCGGTTGCCTTTCACACACCCCCAACTGGACACCCAGCCCACAACCCAGGCATGTGCCCTGACTGGGAATCAAACCAACAACCTTTTGATTTGCAGGCTGGCACTCAATCCACTGAGCCACACCAGCCAGTGCTTTTTAAAAAATGTCGTATATTCACCTTTTATGGCAAAGATTGACACAGTTGTTTCTTGCAACCTCTCAGTGGCTTTGAAGATACCATGAAAAGAATACCTCAGAGAACTGCTTTTTTCTTAGTTCCCTCTGTTGACTGGCTTACAGTTATAGTGCATAGATGTTTTTTTTTTAACAGATTCTTACTTCTTCAAAGAAGAATAATAAATTTGGGGAAAGAGTTTTCTTAAATGAAAAGTTGGTCACTTTATGACAAGTTTAATGAAATGCTTATGTGACAAGTTTAATGAAATTCAATACCTATAATGTACCTAAAGAAAATTCCACTGATACCGTTACAGTCAGTATTTTTTCCTTTTATTTCTGATGAAAAAAGGAGTTTTCACACCAAGATTTCTGAGTGCTGCATTTGGAGGATTCTTTCATCAACTTGGCACAATAGAAATGTCATTCTTGACCTTGTTTCTGAAGGATGTTTTAACCTTACTAATTAAGCAACCTCAACAGCTATTCAGTGAAGCTCTCTTGAGAGTGGAGGGCCTTTGATTAGGAAAATTCCCTAATTGGGTAGGACCTCTCATCATAAAACAGTCATAACATGTTGATTATAGCTGTACCATTAGGAATTCCATTGCTCAACACAAATGGATTATAAAAAGAACTTAATTAACCTAAGTCCATTTTAGCCTGGAGATATTTGGAAACATTACAAAGATCAGGTCACCTTAGAAGTCCAAGTGTCTAAGGGAATGGGATGGGCTTTTAATTCATGCTAGCAAAGATAAATATTGTACAATAGAGGTTGGGGTTTCTATTTTTTTTGAGGATGAGAGATTTCTGTGTTATTACCTACAACTGCATAATCTGCAATTATACCAATAAAAATTTGGAAATTAATTAAAAGAAGGCAGGTAAAAGATTTCATATATCTAAACTTACATACATATGTTTTATGCACAGAGAGCTATATGCAAGGATAGCCTCTAAAACGTTAACAGTAATTAACCCTAGGTGGTAAGTCCTGGGGTAACCAATTTTCTCTGGATCGCTATTAGTTCAGGGTCCCAGTATTGCTGTAGGACCCCCATCCACAAAGCCCCAGATACCACACAAGTGCTCAGGGGGGACAGAAGAAGGAGGGGAGGAAACCTACCTCATTATGGTCAATGAGCTGTTCTGGGTGGATGTTGTCTGGCAGGGCCAGGCTGGAGGTCATTTCCCAGGTGTCCACAAAGGCCACATGGGATCAGCAAAGGCAGCTTGGAGGAGTTGGTCATCTGAGGGTGAACCAGTCACTTCCATACACAGACTTGTAGCTGGTATTGGCCAGTTCGATGACCACAAGAGTGTGGGGGTTCCCAGGCCACCAGTGAAGCCATGGTTGCCCGGATCCCTGTCACACAAAGGTGGATGGAGGGAAGGTGGTGAAGTGGGAGCCCAGCCCCAGCACCACCACAGTGTGGGGGCCCCTGGCCAGGCCCTTCAACTCCTGCACCATGGAGTGCAGGGAGGCCACTGGGGTGTGGAGGGAGTGCAGGGGCCAGCTGTGGGCTTGCCAGTGCAGCACTATGTCCTGAGTGGTCTCCACAGCCATCAGAGGCCCTGTCTGATAGGTGGCATGTAGACCCGCAGGCTTCAGGGACGGCACAGTGTCACGCAGATACTCCCACCACTGCCAAAGTGTGGAGTCCCCCATCATGTGGATGATATGACCAGACAGGCAGCCTAGGATGCTGTCAACAGTGGAAAAGGAGCATCTGGAGCAAGAGAGTGAGTGCCACACATCTCCATAGTAGAAGCCAGAGGGCTTTGTGGCAGGGAACCCAGGACAGCATGGGGGCCATGGGGCCAGGGCCAGGGCGCTGTTTCCTGTGGCCGCTGTTCTGATCTGGATTGGAGAAATGCCCTGAGGGATCACCTTGTCTGTCACTTTAAGGGCCTCATCAAGCTGAGTGGTCACATTCAGGTAACTTCCACTTGAGTGCCTAACTAAAGAGGTGCAGCCGCAGGGTAGAGGGTTGAGCACAGAACCAGAGCTGACCTGAAGCCACATCCTTGTGCTGGCAGATAGGCCCTCTTGCTCTAGTTGTCTGGGGTTCCACATTCAGATTACAGTCTCTTCAGTTCCTGTGGGTCCCTGGAAATATCCTCTAAAATCAACAGTGGCCCTTTTCTCCAGATTCTTCACAGAACTCCAACTGCCTCGCTGGAATGGATCAGCCGCACTCACACCTGGGCCTGTCCAGCCCAGAGAAGTGGGGAGGACAGCAGGTATGTGCTCTTCTCTAGATCCTGGACATTTCCAGGGCCCCTGCCTTCAAGTCAGGACCCAGCAGCTGTTCCTGAAACAGATCCTTACTAGGGTCTTGGGCCTGCCCAGATGGTCTCTGGCCACAACGGTGGCATCCAGGTAGCCTCCCAGAGTCTAGCCGGTTTGGGCAGGACCCATCAGGTCTGAGGTCTGAGGACTGCTGGAGGCCCATAGGTCCCCCTCATCTCCTGGCACCAGAGGCCAGTACAGAAGATGAGTCAGGTTGTCAAGGTCCTGGGAGAGAGACTTCAAGAGGGAGGGAGACTCTGTGGACTTGGGGGCAGATTCAGAAGCAGGGCAGGGTGCTGAGGGCTGAGAGATGTTGCTGTTGGGCCAGAACATCTCGAAATAGTGGAACAAAACCAGAAACACCAGCCCCACAGGCAGAATCTTGTACTTGCATTGCCCTTTGAATGGACCCATGGCAGCATAGACTCTTCTCTGAAATACCCAGTAGGAACCAGCCACCTGAGAGGGTCAGCATGCATTACTCCAGAGGATGACGGACAGGTGACTGAGGTCTGCAAGAGTCAGGGTGGGGTTCAGTGTGTGTCGGTGCCCACCACCCCGCACCATACATACCTGTGACAGTATTATTGACTATATTCCTACGCTGTACTTTACATCCTGGTGACTGCTTTGTAACTGCCATTTGTACTTCTTAATGCCTTCATTTTGTTCATCCAATCCTCAGACCTTCCCTTTTGGCAACCATCAGTCTGTTCTTTGTTATCTATGAATCTGTTTCTATGTTGTTCGTTCATTTGTTTTGTTCTTTAGATTCCATGTATGAGTGAAATCACATGGCATTTGTCTTTCTCTGATTGACTTATTTCACTTAGCATAACACCCTCTAGGTCTATCCATGCCGTCTCAAATGTCTGCCACATTTTAGTAGCAATCCTTCAATGACTGCTAATGTCTAGTACCTGTTTATCTCTCAAGTTGTAACAAAAACTTTTATGAAAATCTTCCTGAATACACAAAAGAAAAATTGCATATAGAATTCCCATGTATCCTTCAACAAGCTTTATAAGTACCGATATTTTGTCAATCTGTGTCATCAATCTGTTCCACTTTCCTTGTTAGCTGTGACAATTTAAAATAAAATCCCAGATATATTATTTCACCCATAAACACTTCATTATTCACCTCGGCCAATATATGCTAACCTTACATAGGGCTCTGTTTCCTAGAAATAGTAAAGGACTTACCTGCAGGTGTGTCTTTCATATGAAGACCAACCAGTCCAAAGCCCATACTTCCCAACCCCTCCTTTCTCCTAGCTTTTACACTCCATCACCACAGGGCCAGGTACCAGACAACTAGGGACAGCCCTGATGCCCCAGAGCCCACAGGAATTTTTCAGGTGAGCCAATCCTAAGCCTGCTTACTCTGCTTCACCCGTCTCTGCCTGTGGAAACCACACTGAAGCTCTTGCCCACTTTTTCCTCCCACTCCCTCTGCCTCTTGACTGACCCTGGAGCTTCCCCATGTGGCCCAGGGTGTGTGGCAAATCCCCTTCTCTTGGGAGCTGTGAGTGTAACAAACTCCCTTTTCATGGTTTCATTATACTAGAATAATAATACATTTTACATTTTAAAACAGGAGAGTAAAGGCTGAGTAGAATCTCTTGAAAATATCAAAGCTTTGCTATTAGAAGATCTGACAATATTAGTTGGAAACAGATGAGGATACAGGGTCAGGTAATCAGATTGGAGATCAGACTCTGTGAAAGAATTAACAGTGGGGAACAGGCAATGAGCTCAGCAGCACTTGAAAGACGTCATAATTGAATGGCAATCAGTCATCCTGCTGGCATCCTGAGGTGGGATGAATTCCAGGGGAAATTATATTTTTTCTTGGGTATGAGCATCATCTCAAATACATTCCCTGAGGACTGTAGGAAGGCAGCATTGCCTTGATTTTGATGTTGATGCTTCCCCAATTTTTCTTCCTTTAGGCCACCATTTCTGCTAGTTCTGCATATCCCATCCTGGTCCACAGTGAAGGACTGTACCTGAGACTTCTAGTACCTGATTCCACCTCAAGTGTTTCCTCCTCTCTGAGACTCTAGTCCTGAAGCTAGCTCTTGCATTTCCGTCTTGGTTTCCATCTCAGGTACGGTTTCTGATCAGACACCACAGTCCTCTCTAAATTTCATCTCCTCATTTTACAGATGAGGAAACTGAGCTTCAGAGAGGTATAGGGACTGGTCCTAAGAACACAGGCTGCAAAAAGGTAAAGGCCTTTTGACACTAATGTACACGTTCCCTTACCATGCTGACAATTGTCAGTAAAATCTGACTTCTGTTTAGTGTAGATCATATCTCACATTATGTTCCAGTGGACTGAACATACACCCTCAAACACACACAAATGCATAGCGTAAACACACCCCACACCTGAATACTCACTCTCCTTTGTCATTTTAAGAGAGACTCCTTAACTCAAATTAACCTGTCTCGATGGAAGGGGCAATAACTTAATAGGCCATATGTTCAGACACTTCACAATAACTCATTAATTTTAATATGAATTGGTTTTGAAATATGTCTTAAAAGCATGCTATCAGTTTAAAGAGGTATTTTATTACTTTGTACTGCTTCTGGGAAATATATGATTAAAGCTTCATTTTTCAGTAATGAACTCACTTATCCAAGATGTAATCATGGACCCAGGAGCCTTGTGCCTATGTGCACTACAGAAGTGACCTGGATGTGATTAGAAAGATTCCTGATGTCAGTGCTTCTCAAACCAGAGAGGCGTGAGAGTCCCCTGGGGGTCTTGTTAAACCACAAATCACTAGGCCACCTTCAGAGGTTCTGATAGAACATTCTGGGTGGCCCCACACATTTATATTTCTAACAAGCTCCTGCCAGTTCAGAAACCACATGTGGAGAGCTGCTGCCTTAGGTAATCATTTACCTGAAAGCCATGCAAAAAGAGGAGCTGGTGGGAGTTTCCCTGATTCCTTCAGAGTCAACTCATGAGCTTGCAGCCCTATATGAAATGAACTTGCTGTCTTTCCTGTGTCCTTATGATACAGGGTGCCGCCAAGAGGGGGCCCCAAAAAGGGATTTGGAATGGGGTCCAGAACTCAAGGTGTCTAGGAAATATTGGAGAGACATATAAGATGTCCTCACCCCTTCCCCCACAGGTGTGAGTTGGGGCAAGGGACACATGGAGCAGGAATATGCAGGGCTGTTTTGTACAGCCACAGCCTTGCAGCTAATCCATGGCATGGTCATTTAACATATCTATAGCCTTTGGCGGGTCACTTGGATATGTTAAATAGCTGTGGCCCTGGTTGGAGCCAGGGGGATGGAAGTCACTTCCCCCCAAGATGTAAGTGGGGGGCAGGTCCCCTGAGTTACAGTGCCTGTATGGGAGCTTGGAGAAGATTGGCTCCAGGACATGGGGCCGTGCCTGCCCAGACTCACGATGGCAGCCCAGTAAACTTGGAATAATACAGAGATGCTGGCAGGTGTATCTGATCATAGGAAGAGTTGGAAATGGGGGTACAGAGGAAGATTGGTGCGGGGATTTAAACCCAGACGTGGCTGTGGCACTGCAAGGAAGGGAACCACGAGGCTTAGCCAGAGTGAGTACCCCCTCACAGCTCTGGTGGAAGAAGGGGGAACCACATGGTTGTGGCAGTGCAAAGGGGGTGAACCTCGCGGCTGTGGCAGTGCAAGGAGAAAGCCACGTGCTTCTGGCAGAGTGGGGACCCCTGCAGCCATGTGAAGTGGGGAATCACGAGGCTTTGCCAGAGTGCAGACCCCTTTGCAGCTTTGGTGAAGAGAGAGATCCACGTAGTTTGGCCAGAGTGCAGACAGACCCCTGCAGCTCTGGTGGAGGAAAGAAGAGACTTTGCCTGGAAAAATGGGTACAAAGAACTTTTGCCAGTAGACCCTGAGGTGTCACATGGCTTTGGATTAATTAGAGATCCTGCCTGGATGGCAATGCCACTGATGGTGCCAGCGGCCTGGAAACACGGATGTGTGCTCCTTTCCTGAGTTACTACCCTGAATTAGGGCAGGGGGGAGACAGGAGCTGTTGGGTGCAGCTGTGGGTATCTTAAAGGACTTTGATATTTTAATGAAGACGTTAGGTCACTACTTTAAGTCTGTATAGCTTTAACTAAACATTTCCTTTCCTTTTCACAAATCCCTGGCATTGAGAGATGGCTTTCCGATGGGCAGTGGACAGTCGAGCCCAGTAGGTGGTCCGGACGGTATTAGTATACCATCCTCTGGAGTACGGGTCCCTGTGTGTGTGTGTGTGACTATTCTGTAACACTTACTATGACCTGAACTGTTAAATACTACCCCCAAGTCAGGAAAATGTGTGTGAAAAGTCTATCAGCAACACCAGCTGCTAGAATAATACTAATATCTTCAATCCTTAGTTCTTTAAAGCAATCAGACAGGTTTTATATGTCCTGTAAGTAATTGGAGGGTGGGTGGTAGTTCCATATTCTTGTGTACTATCGAGTTGTAAGAAATCAGAAATACTTTTATAAACCTCCACTGCCATTGTGCATGGCTGTCCTGTAATTTAGGTATCACTAGCACAAACTAAGGTAATGCTACTGTAATTGTATTTATTCTTACATGTTTAAACTTCAGTCACCTTCAAAGTACTCTCCATTTGATGCAATACACTTATTGAGATTTTTTTTTCCACTGCTCAAAACAGTTTTTGAACTCATTGATCTTGATGCCTTTTAGTGCTTCTGTCATTTTTTGTTTCACCTCTTCCACATCAGCAAAACGTTTCCCTTTGAGGACTTTTTTCATCCAGGGGAAAAAAAGTCACTCAGGGAGAGATCACATGAATAGGGAGGGTGGTGGGGGATCATGCTGTTTTTCATGAAAAACTGCTGAACCCTCAGTGTGGTTTGGGCAGGTACGCTTATAAGTCATCCGTCATGAAATGGGCAAACGTGTTGACTCTTCCAAAAAAATTCACTGAAGCTGAACACAGCCTCTCACAACAATGCCAGCTGCTGCACTGACACAGGTGGGTTCCTAGAACACTCACTGAGTGGGGGAAGCCTGTACTATAAGGGGCCTGCCCTCCAGAAAATAATTCTGGTGTTTTTTGGGGCCCCCCTCTAGTGTAATCTTGAACATGGCTTTTGTCAGAATTATTACATTATTTGAAAAAAATCCAACCAGAAGGCCAATTAAAAATGTCGCTTAACAGGTTTTTTACTTTCCTGCCTATAAACCAACTTTTAACGATTTGCTTCTTAGAAGCATAATTTGTTTAGGTTGATAGAATCATTGAGAATGATTCTCTGGCATTGCTATATTTTAATCATCGTATCACAAGAGAATCTAGTATGTGGCCAAGGTGAACTATTGTTCAAAGTCAGTGATTTTCACATTTAGCATGTGGAAGACTTGCTAAAACAGAGCATTGAGCCGCACCCCTGGGGTTTCTCATTCAGTGGGTCAGGGTGAAGGCCCCCCAATTTTTAACACTTTTCCGGGTGATGACAATGCTGCTGGTCCAGGAGCCATCCTTTGAGAACTAGTGATTTAGGTTATACAGAGATTCCTTGTCCTGGAAGAAGCTTTTTATTCTTGAGGTCTTCACAAACATTTGTTTAAGATGATCAAAATCCCATGCCCACTCGATTTTGAAAAAATTTGGGTGGGGCTTATGCTCTGATATTCCCTCCTTCCTTCTCCTGCCTCTTGGGCAACCGCTCCCTCTCACACAGTTAATGTTAACACAGCGTCTTCTTCTAGCTCATTTGTGAGCAAAATAAACTTCAGTAAAAATGTTTCAGGGAACACTAGGTAGGGCTTACAGCAGAGCGAAGAATATACTTTCACAAGTCCTTCTGGTAGGGGAATCAAGACTTGTGAAATTTTAGCTTAAGGTAAAAAGTTATAAGTCTAGCAAGTAATGCATATATTAAAACTTTTGTTTCAGAAACTACAGATAAGGCTCATCCTGGCTCCTAGGAAACAGCAGGCCTCCTGGGGCACTGCTAGAGATTAATGCCTGGGGACAACTGGAGGCATCCGGGCCTTTTGTCTTCCAGGGGAGCAGACCCCCCCCCCCTCCCACCCTTGGGAACAGCTAACTGCTGAGGACAGGAGTGTTGCAGCTTCTGAATCTCAAAGCCTCACCAAACCTTGTTTGTCCTCCCCACCCCCTTATAAAAGATCTGGCCAGGAAAGACAAGGGAAGATGGTTTGTTAGGGTAGGAACCCGCCATTTTCCTGGATTGCAGGCCATCTGAATAAAGCACCCATAAAAGATTCAATCGCTGTCATTGCTTATTGGGTTTGGTAGTGACAGGCAGCCTGAACGCTGGTGTCTTTTCTAGTTACACTTCAACTTCACTTTGCTGGCGCCAGTGTCTCTTGATTTTTCTTTTCTCTCTCTCTCCTCTCCCAGTCAGAAGGAAAAAAAATCCTTCCCTGTCCAAGAAAAGTGGCAGCACTACCATGTTATTCTGCAGATTCTTTCTGCCTCTAAGAGTCAGACTCTTCTCACCAACACCCTAGAGTTTCTTCTGGTAGTAATTCTGGTGCTGGATGTTAAGATAACAATTACTTTCATCTAGTTATTATTAAATACACATCAAAATGATAATACTAATAATTCTCTGGATTTGTATACTATAATCATTTCTCTAAGAATCTCAGAATGAAAGTCTGACATCTTTACATCTTTGCCCTGTCATTTTTACTTTTTTGCTTGATTTTTATGGTGTGGAAATTTTGATTAGATGTGTTTATCACGTATATTTCTTTCAGGAAGTTCCATTTGCATCTCAGTGTAGTTGGGCGGTCAAGAGCTGTAGGTGAGGAGGGAAGGGGTGTGGTTAGTGGGCGTGCAGGGTCAGGGGAAATTTGAGGGTTGAGTTTTTTGAAAACTTTGTGGAAAGTACATTTAACTACATATTTTAATAACTTTTTGTCCTCCTCCTTTCTAGAGTTTGTTCATTGGCTAGTTATTTATTGTCTTATTAGTTTGGAATATGTGAAACTCAGTTTCTGCAAGAAAG
>PVKM010011505.1:0-33110 GCA_004027735.1 Carollia perspicillata
TTTCAGTCCATGAAAAGTGGTTTATGGTAAGATAAAGTATTTCAGATCAGGATAGTTCTAAAAAAAAGTGGGTCATAAGTGTAGAGTATTTCACATTATCCTGAATTTTTAAGTGTTGACTGTACAAACGAAAGTTATTATCATAAAAAGTCAGAAGAAGAAGAACTGCCAATCACAGGGGGCCGCTCCCCCAGGAAGTGCGGAGTACTTCCACCACGCACACCCACGCACCAGACGTCCCCAGCACTAAATAAAGTGGGGAGTCGGCATCTGTCTAGTTAACTGGGTCAGTGAGACGTGCAAACTGGATGACTCAGCTCTCAGAGTGATTTACTTTTTAATTTGAATGATTCAACTTATCTGTCTCCGGAGATCAGCGAACTCAAGCTGGGCCGCAGTGCCACCTCCTGACTTCCTGTCTGGTCCATAACTTATTTCCCAGTAAAGGCAGTTTGTCGACCTAGCCCAGCATGAGATGTCTTCTGTAATTCTGTCGTTTGAAATCAAATGCCTATTTCTCTGCCTGTTTTGGAAAGGGAAGAAGGTAAAGAGAGAGAGAAGACAGTGGAGGCACACATACGTGGTGGTGATGGTGGTGGTGGTGGTGGAAGTTTCCCTGGCAACTCATTTCATGTCGAGACTGGAAGTGTGTAATGGGGGACTGTGCAATACGGGGGAATCCTAGTTTCTCCCATTCGATTATTTTCCAACAAGGTCTCAGGGATTCTTATGGTCTCAAAAATATTTTACAACCAAAACATGCACCACAAAATATGCTTGTTGCTTTTATTAAGTCTAGAGTCTTTGCTTTCTGCCCTGGCTGGTGTGGCTCAGTGGATTGAGCGCCAGCCTGTGAACCAAAGGGTCCCCAGTTGGATTCCCAGTCAGAGCACGGGCCTGGGTTGCAGGCCAGGTCCCCAGTAGGGGGTGCACAAGAGGCAACCACACATCAATGTTTCTCTCCCTCTCTTTCTCCCTACCTTCCCCTCTGTCAAAAATAAATAAATAATCTTTAAAAAATAATAATAAACAAAATCTTCTCTTTCTCTTTACAAATAGTTTATGTAACCATATTCTGAATATTGTAAAATTATTTGCTGCCATAGCTAGAAGAGCCTTTCTTTCTGTTTAATTTTTTCTCCTTAGAGTTTTTCAGTTATTCATTCATATCCCAGTAGAACTCACAAGTCAAGAGATAGAAAACAGAGATTGTGAATGAATGTAAGTTCATGAACGAAAGATGAGGAATTTCAGGGAATCTAAGAGAAGAAGGTCCATGAAAAATCAAGGATTTGTCAGGAAAGTAAGGAGTGGTGATGACAAATGGCTCATATGCCACTGGATAATGGCCTGCATGTCATCTTTGGGTTACAAGGTGAACACTATGATGTCTGTGCCACAAAGAGGGCTGTCTAACTGTAATGTATACCCAGAGGCTTTGACCTTGAATTAAAACTTTTACCTCTTTCAGTGTGTAAATAATTATGCTAACCATTAGCCAAGAACAATCAAGTATATAGAAAGTCCTCATATTTTTTAAACACATGACACTAGAGAAACAAATAATCTTAGAATTAACTGGAATGAGAACATATGATGTCTTTATTATAAAGAAAATACAGCCTCCATTTGGGGGAAAGTCGATGTTCTAATTAACATTGAAAAAAACTACCAGCTTTGAAAAATTCCAATACATCTATAGGAACTGTCTTTGTAAGTAAGGCTAGAGTGTGCAGTGGTCAAGTCTTCAGTTTTAAAGGTTCCTTCTGAGTTCTGCCTGAGAGTGGAATAAGGTGGAAGCAGGTGCATGGAGGACGGAGTCAAAGCAGAGGCCAGAGATTTGCCTACTAAGGAGGGGTTCATGGACACGGCCAGAGATTCCAGAGTGACTAAGATTGCAGCCTCTGGTGCCAGACTACCCAAGTTCAAGACCAAGTTCTACCACCTGCTAGCTGTGCTATCCTCACAGAAATTAATTATTTAACATTTAAACCACACCTCAGTTTTCTCTTCTAGAAAATGGAGATAAAGATGAATTCTTCCCCATGGGTTTTCATAAGGATCAAAAATTAACATATATAAAGCCCTTGGAACAGTACCGTGCACAAGAGAAATGCCCTATTTTTATTGTCATAGACAAATAAATAGAATGGAAGCTGGAGGTGTTGCCATTGCCTGTAAGTCACTCCTGTGACATGAGGTGACGTGAGCCAAGGTGGTAAGTCAGAGAGGTGCATGGCACAGGATAGACAATGAATAAACATATGTTGAGTGAATATTTTAATAAGTGAGAGTACGGACTGTAGGCCAACAAGATCCAAGCCAATGTGCATTTGTCTGTGAATGGCCCAGAGGGTGAGGCAGACTCAGGTGACCAAGACTGGGTTTGATTGTCAAACGTGCCCCTGGAGTGAAGCAGATGACTTGAAGAAACAGTGCTGAGTGTGTTGCCAAAAAAGAAAGAAAGAAAAAGAAAAATACAAAGTAGTGACCCTAATCACTCACCGTTATGAAGATAACTGTTGTGCTTTGATTTAGGCAATTATCTTTCCACTCTAGTTTTAGCAATTTGATGCATTTAAAAGTCTTGAAAACAGTGCAAAATGACATTGCAATTCACTGGATAATTTTGGTACAATAACAAATAAGGAAATGTGACTAATCTGCCCCTGCCTTATCTTTTTCCTGTAGCAATAAACCAGCTATTTTGGGATGGTTGAATACCATCTTCCCTTCGACTACCCTCCCTTTCCTAAAACACTAGTAAAGGTTTTGTTTGCCAGAAGAAGTCTGTTCTCACTACTTCATTCACAACATGTGTTCTGCAGGCTTCTGACAACAACGATTCCCTCTTGTACTTGCAAATAGTCATGTCCAAGATCTCTTACCAAAAAGGCTTTCCAGTATAACGGTTAATACTGTCTCAAAATTTCCATCTAGTCATTGCCATGGTCTGGATGAAACAAGTAAAAAGCATGTAAAAAGAATGGCATAACCATCCAAAGACAGCTCAGAATGTCCATTGAACTATATTGTATCTTGGTCCACTGGCCAGTGGTGTATGCAGGGGTTACACCATTCAGGTTATCAACGTGAGTTCTAATGAGTTAAATAGAATGATAAGAGATTAGGCAGCCATGACATTGGCAGTACCCAGGCCCTTAAGGTCTCAGATGCAATATAGAAGATGCAAATACTTTAAGTGCAGATTAAATTGCAAATTAAATTTAAATACAGATTTAATTGGGATGCAGAATCTGAATAGTCTACAAGGCAATGTAGCAAATTTCAGTCAAATATATCAGGAAGAGCCTGGCTTGGAGTTAGCAGAATGACTCCAGGCAAGCATTATACCTGGGCTTCTAGAAGTCTTCTGCTTTCTTTTCTCTAAGGACAACTGAGGTCAAGGCATCCCTTGCTCAGTCTTTGTGCTTCTGGCCAGGCTTTTCAGTTCAGAGGACCTTCCATCTGTTCCATGGAGACCTCATCACTGTCTCCATCTTTGGACAGACACACTGTCCTACAAAAACATAGGGAATTTGCAAGAAAAATTGGTACGTTTGGGAGAATAGGGCTTAAGTGTCACAGACTCTCCCTCTGTTGCTTGTTATAACCAAGAAACATCCTAAAAAAGGTCAACAGGCATGGAAACAAAATTAATTTTAATGTTAAAAGTTAGTGAATGCTTTATAATAGTTTGGGATTTTTGATCAAGACAAGAAATAATGACATGTAAATTTTTTAGACTGAATGTCATTATTTGAAATGTCAAATGAATGCAGGCCAGCAAGTCTCCAAATGAAAAATTGGGGGTCTGATTTAAGTCAGTGATTCACCTTCCTGGCTATGCATTAGGATTGACTGGAGGGCTTATAATGGATTTACAGTTCAGGTAAGTTAAATCAGAATCTCTGGGAGAGAAGCCCCCAATATCGGTGTCGTTAAAAGCTCCCCAAGTGATTCAGTGTGCTGCCCGAATGGAAAACTGCTGGCAGTCGTCCTGATTGGATGGTCCCCTTGACCAAATGTTCCTGAACAGGGCTGTTTAAATGCTGTTGCAAACAAATTCCTACACACAGAGGGATTGAATCAGAGATTTTAGTGGTAGGAGTGGGTGGAGGAGGGGGTTGGGGTGGTGATGATGTGGTTATAAAGAGCAGAAATCTATATTTTAAGGGCACCTTATGGGAATTCACGTCATTTGACTATTGGCACTCCGAGGAACCACTGCATATTCCATGTTTGGTTTGCTAAAATGGGTCATTTGCTAAGTCATACTAGTTTGTTCAGACTGTTTTCATTCTTATTGTGAGTTTATCTTGACTTATTGCAAAACATTTCAAGTTTATCTTCCGTGATGGCTTTTCTCTGTCAAATTTAAAGGATAATGAGACTGCTTTGGTAAATCTGTGAGTTAGGATTTTGGAATCCCTTGCTGGATATGCCGTATTACTGTGAACAGAAAGAATACAAAGACAGAGTTTTTTTAAAAAACTGAGCTCTTTTACATGGAATTTTCAAGCTCTAAAATAATTAATCTCCCCAACATTCCCGTCTTTCTCTATGGACTAACTCTTCTGAAGTTTTCTAATTAGCAAACATTAAAGACCATTTTTCTCTTCCAAAAACAAATTTCAGTGTACCACTCGCTGACACCACGCCTGGAGCAGAAGTTCTATGTCCTGATTTCTAAAGGCACTTATTTCCATTGTGCAGCAATATTTCATTCTGTGTGGTTTTGCAAGCCTCTTGATTCACTCCCACCCTGTGATGAAAACAGGAGAGAGATATCCTTTCTGCATTTTTCTCTAGTCCTGAGAATAACCACACTTCCTTTTCCTCGGGGACATTTATCATCTGGGCAGAAACGTCCGCTTCCCACTCACCCCTGACTTTCCCTGCCTGGAGCTCACGGATTTTAAGCTCTGGGATTTGGGGGTAGACCCACGCTGCCTGTTTTGTTGAGGGCCGTCAGTCAACCTACCAATACTCCAAGTAGAAAACCTGCAAGTGCTGGGCAGAGGGTGGTATTTTAGAAACACATTACATTAAATACCTTTGACTTGACCTCAGCCTTATTGAGCAGTAAGAACAGACCTTTGTGGCAGACAGTTGCTAGGCCAGAAATTCAAGAAAGACTTGGCTTCTTAACCCAGGAACGAAATGTTATCTACCCCTGAAAAGTACACAACTTTTCTAGTCCTGTGTATTCAAACTTTTTATAGAAGAGTGGGCCTAAATTACTGATGAAATCTGCCTACGTTGACCAAAAACACTTCAAAATTGCTTAACTTTATACTTCATAGCCATAGTTAATGTAGTTCCCCTATAGAAAAAAGAAATAGATGTAAGTGGAACTTTTCAGAAAAAAATGAAGCTTAGAGTGAATAAGGTCAAAGAGAAGAAGACACAGAGTACTGACAATCTTCCAGGAATTCAATTTATACGCATAGAGAGAAGATATACGAAAATGAGGAAGTGATCCAAGGAAGCATTTCATCTTTTTTAAAAGTATATAATCTTTATGATATTTTTCCCATTACCGTTTTGGCCCCTCCCTCCCCCCAGCAACCACTGCCCTGCTGCCCATGTCCATGACTCCTTTTCCTTTTCAGAAGCCTTGCATCTTGAAAGCATCCATTTCATAGCGTATCCACCTCAGGGCAACGCGCAATGAATCAAAGGGCAATACTGAAGAACTTACATGAACAGTAATTGAAAAAGAATTCTTTAGAAAGAGGCATAACTTCAGGTTACTAAATAAGGACACCGTTTCCATGTGCCAGCAGGATAAATTATTTGTTTCAGAACGGCTTCAGAGGAAGCATTGTTCTTTTGACAGAATGAGGAAAGAAAGGGAAGGTTAGGCCAAATAGTGATTATACATCCAAATGACTGCAAATAAGGAAACTAATATTCCCACAGATCTTAATTGAAAGTTGTTCATGTTTACTTTACAATGAATATTGCAATACATTAAATGCTATTTATTTGGTTTTGCCACCAGAAAAAAAAAAAAAAGCCCACAGTGTCACGATGGATTAGATTTAAGGAATTGGAGGAACAGAGAGCCAAAACTGTAATGATTCAAGACTCCGTGGTAGTAGGCACCGCCGAGTATGGGGGATGCAGCTGAGCCTTCAAAGATAGGTTAACATTTCAAAATAAGGAACTAATTACACCATGAAAAATAATTAGATGATTGTAACTATCATAATCTCACACTCGCTTAAAATAAGGGATGCGAAAGAGCATGTTTATTCCCACGTAGCTGTTTTGAATTACTCTGTCTTCGCACAGCATGTCAGGCTGGGTCTGAAAGCTCCCTCGCATTCCCCGTGGATCTGAGAGTCTTGGACCCCATCGGCACTGCTGTGGAGCCTGGTCTCGGTACATGATATGGACCATTAGCTCCCAGCCTGCTCCCCTCTCAACTCACCAAGCTCGATCCCAAACAATGGGAAAAATTAAATCTGTTCTCAAAGGAAAACACCTTACCAATAATGAAGGTAATTGAAAAAAAATGTGTGTGTGTGTGTGTGTGTGTGTGTGTGTAACAAATTTCAACAGAATTCCAAACTGGTTTCAGGCTGGGTCATCCTCACTAAAATAAACCCATCCCCTTACTGTGAGTATGTGATGGGAGCTCACTTGGATCAATGACCGCTGGCAATTCTTTAAATCCAGGCCCTTTGTTCTTTACCTTGTGTAAATGATGTGACCTCAAGGCCCCAGATTTTCCCACTGATTTAGATTTGGGGGAGATTATACACTCACTGCTTCCTGTTTACACTGATGAGCCCACAGTGTGGAGACAGAGCCACATGGCGAAATGGGCCTAAGACCCTTGGAGTCAGACTGACTATTTGAACCCAGGATCTCTACCACCCACGAGCTGTGTCAGTTTATAAACATCACTGAACCCGTCTGAGCCTCAAACACCTATCTGATCATAGGAATACTATGTAATATACCACGAGTACATTATAACGGCCCTATTATCTAGTAGATCCTCAATACGCAGGAGTACCGTTTGGACATCATTTGCTTGTCTAATTATTTCTGATGTGATTCTGGACAAACCATCCTCTCTTCATAGGCTTCAGTTGCCCTGCTTGAGCATGGGCGGGACCTCACGACAATCTCCTCACTTCCCTCCAGTTCTAAGATTATAAGAAGGAAGTCACATCTGCCCCCCAATATAAACCACAAACACAAGTGATGAATTTCTGCTGAGACATAGTTCTACTTCTGCATTGGAAACTTTCACGATTAACTTAAAAAATAACAGAGCGGTGGAGGCAGAGGTTTCTCTAGCTGCATAGTTCTCCAGAATACACCTTCCAAACTGGGTTCTAGGAGAAGACCAGTTTAGGAAAAGAAGAGATTACCATCTTTTGGAAAGAGCCAAATAACTGTGATGGTTTCTACAGGAGTTTCCTCTTTGGTTCATACAACATTTACATTATTTTTAGTGAGTTTCTTATACAAGATTGTACGTAAATCGGGGATGATAGGGCCAGAGAGCAGGAGACAAGCTTTGGAAGTGAGAAGCTTTCTATGGGCTTACAACCCATAGAAGATACACTTTCTCGCTTTGATCCCTAGCTCCCCACCCTGCTCACCAGGTGACCCTGAAGTCCCCTCGTCTTATCATCAGGAATACTAATTTCCACATTTAGGGGTACTGTGCATGGGCATGCAGCAAGCCTGGCACGTACCAGGGACTCTGTCCCATGCACCCTCTCCTCCTCACTCCTCAGGGGTAGGGAGCTGCCAGCACTGCATGGTCAACTAACGGGTGTTCAATAACCACTTGTTGAGTTGAGATGACAGGCATTTTTCAGGAGTCAGTTGACCTCCAGAGAAAACTGAAAGAGTTCATTTCTTAACAATAATCAAATGACTATTGACATTTCATCCAACATCTAGAGTCAGGCTGATTGAAAAGTAACACTTCCCAAATGAGCACATTGGAAAGTGCTCTGGGAGAAAGGAGTCTCACAGTCAAATGTATTTGGAAAAACCTGGCATTCTGAATATGTAATACCAATGCCCCCCCCCACACACACACACACACACACTTGGGGATTCAGTGTGAAGTAGCAGGTTAAGGGCTCTAAAATGCTGCAGCAAGTAATTTGTTTTGCTGTGTTTAAACCATCATTCCCCAGCAATATTTCACCAAGGAACCCTGTGAACTCCAGTTGAGAAATGGTACTTTTTCAAGAAAGGGAAAAGAAGTAACAAGTATGCCTAACATATTTAGATTTTGAAAACCGTGGTAAAGTCTGTTTTAGAACTTAGTCTCTAGGAGTAGCTGCAGTATTCAGATGTGAATAAGCAACCTTGTTAAAGGCTGGAAAAGAGAAAACTCAGTGTTAGTAATCAGTGGGCACTACTCTGCAGAAAATAATGCTCCCAGAGACTTCAGAATCTTTCCCCAAACAGGTGTTATCATTTAATAGCTGAAGAGATTATGGAGAAGAATGAGCTAGCATTGATTAGTAAATAATAAATAAATATTGTAGAATAAATAAACAATAAAAATCCATTTTTGTGAATAGCATTAGAATGATTTATGGAATTGCAAGACTGACAAGAAAATAAATATTTTAAGATTTAATAAGTTTATGTGTGGCAGATATATTGTAATGTAAGCATTTAGAGCTAACTATCTAAAACTCATTCAACCAACCTATATTCACTGAGCAGCTGTTATATAAGCCAGATAGGGCCCTGGGTCATAGAAACAAATCAGTGGGGATAAGAGAAAACCTTTGCCTGCATGGGGCTTAGAACCCATAGAAGATACAGATGCAAATCTAATAACCACAAAAGTAAGTGTCAGACTGTGCCTTGAAAGTCCTGGGAAAGGAGAAGAGCTTATGCTCCAGTTTCTGCCTTGGACAATCAGACCAGGAACCAGGGATGCTTGGTTTCACTGTTGTGTCTCAGGGCCCAGCACAGAAGAAGATAGTTGTTGAGTTATTTGAACAAATAAGTGAATGAATGCATGAGTGGATGAGATCATATAATAGGCTATGATATAGAGCTATCAGGGAAGAGGAACCCTCAGTGCAGCTGACCTCTGAAGGATGCTCATCAGTAAAGAGGGAAGAAACACACACCAGGGAACACAAGCGCAAGAGAGGAAGCATGGCTCATGTGAGGAAAGGCAGGAAGGCCAGGTGTGGTTGTCATAGAGAATGGAGTCGTCCATGCAAGATAGGACACAGATCCAAGCAGGAGGGGACAGGCCCTCTAACACCAGTTAGGGAGCTTCGTTTTTATCTTAAGGTCTGAGGGAAACCACTGACTACATTAAGGCAGAGGGAAGGACTCAGACTTTAAGGCACATACTCAGACTTTTGTTTAAAATTATTATTCTGCTTATTAAATTGGGGTTGGAAGGGCAGAGCGAAAGGAGATGTTGATGGACTGCCTGGGAATCTACTGCAATAGTGTAGATAAGAGATGATGGTGACTTGGGTTATTGCAGTCAGTGGGGACTGAACTGATTTGAGAAAAACTTAGAAACTGCCATCGTACATAGAAGGACAAAGAGATGCAGAAGAGAGAGGCATCGGGAAGGTTCCTGGATCTCTGGTTCCCGTAACTGAAAGGATGGTGTCTCGCTCACTGAGTTAGGACATAATGGGGGCCCGTAGTATGGCTAGAGGGCCTTAAAGAGAAGAACTGGGTTGGGGTTCCACCACTTGCTAACTGGGCACCCTTGGGGAAGCAACTAAGTGTCAGTTTCCTCGTCTCCAGTAATGAATAATAATGGTACCTTCTTCACAGGGGTGTTGTGAAGATTGAAATAACTATGGGTCTATAGTAAGTATTTCCTAAATGTTAGTTACAGTATTATTCATAAAGTCATCACTCCGGGAGGAGGTTGAGTCTGAAGGCACAAATTAGCTGAAGAAGGGTTTAGGAAACTGCATAGTTAATGGGTCACAAGTATTGTGGTTATCAAGATGGATGAGCATGTTTGAGGCCGAGGCATATCACTATGATGTATGATTATTGAGTTTAACTCATTAAATAACTCGTCTGTTCATCATTTCTCATTAGTCTATCTACCAAGCTGCCTCCCCCAATACCAGTGCCAATGAATCGTACCAATTTCTGGACACTGAGGACTGAAACTGACAGAGGCCTCCACTCCATGGGAGAAAATGCAACTGCAGGACTATTGAAAACATGTGTTCATGCTCAAGTGCAGGCTTCTGTAATAAGAGGACTTTTCTCCTCCATTTCTCTCCCAGTGAAATGCCTTTTTTGTCCAACATTACAGATGCATAAATTACCCATATTAAAAAGCACATAGCGAGAAGAGGATATACTCAATCCATCTCAGTGAACATGCAGTTGGCAGATGGAGGGAACTCTGACTCTTTCTGGTATACTGTGTGCTCCACAGGCCCTGCTGGAACCCGAGGAAGGAAAAAGGTCCTTAAAAAATAATTTACTTATTGACGTCAGTAAGTCTGAAGTAAAACAATTAAGTGCTTTCAATTCGTTTATTGAAAACAATTGTGCATTGAGAGTCAGCTATATGCCTGCAATTGTCCTGGCTGTCCTGCCAGGGCAAGAAGTTTCAGAGTCGGGCCCTAGGCCCAAGAAGTGGGTGATCAGTTTGTCAGACAGGTCGTGCACCCCTGAAACCCAACAATGTGCAGGGTGCTGTGTGACTGATTGCCAAAGTGAGATGCGTAGGAGTTAGCAAAGGAGGGCGAAGATGAGCATGACAGGCTCAGAGGGGAATATCATCTAAGAAAATAGCATTTGATTTGGGCCTTAAAGAGTAACCAGGTTTGTATGACTCTAAAAATTGGAAGGTCGTTTCTGACAGAAGCAACACAAACAAGCTTAGGGGACAGGAGGCATGGTAAAGGGATATGGCATGAGTTTGTATCTACAGAAAATCAAGAAAAATTGGAGAATAATAGCCAATTAATAACATCCAGTATGGTGAGGCAAGGTCATGGGAAACTTTTGATGACTGATTGAGGAGACAAATGGGAGAGGACCGTGCACTGAGGGAATAGGTGTGTGAATGTATGTGCAGCTATCTGTGTGCTTCCTGGAGAGCTGGGGAGATGGTTGAAGCTTCCCCTTTCCACACGACACCAGGTGATGAAGCTAGCCTAGGTGCCCTGCTGGGTGCCCAGCGCCCTTGGGCGCTGCACGTAGCCCCCAAGCCTCATCAGCACGAAAGCATTCTGGAGTCGGAGTGTGTGTTCACTCTACCCTTCCATCTGGGAACTCATTCATAGCAACGTATAGAGGGACTCCTTTGGCTTGGAACTTCTGTAACTGATGGACATACTGAGAATAATTGCATGCACACTCTCATAATAAGAATTTTATGCACTTTGACTTCCTAACTATAAACAGGGATCTCTAGAAGACCATCATGTTTCACTAAGCAGCTAGCCATAAGACTTCATCGGTGTGGCCAGGGGCTCTGGAAACACTGGATCCTATCTGATGTGTTTCTGTGTATATGCACAATAGGATGTCCTGTTGGGGCTGGAATGTCCATTTCTTGCTTCAGGATTCTTATTTGTATGTCTAGGTTACTACGCCTGCCATGGCTAGCTCAAAGCGTCATCTTTATGGATCGAGTCCTTCATAAAGTTCTGCTTCCCTCCAATCGGTTCCTCAAATGCTGGCCCTGGCGATGCTGTGTCACTGCGCATCTGTGTGCGCCTTCTCCCAGGCAGCTGCGTTTCCTCTGGGAGGGCAGTGGTCTTCCGTGTGCTGTGGCAAGCAAGTCACTTCTTCTTGCAGTGAGAAGTGAAACCAGAACCACCAAATGCCATTTCCTGGACACTTCCCATGCAAGCCCCCTGTCCCTCACCCACAAAAGCTGTAGTTGGCTGGTTGGGGACAAAGATTCACGAATTTGAACGTCAGCACTGCAATTTACCCACAGCATGCCCTTGGATGTTTCACATTTCTGCACCTCAGCTTCCTTTTGTATTTGAGAATGGGGTGACAATAGTGCCAACCCCCAGAGTTATTATGAAGATGGACTGAAGTAATATATGTAAAGAGAGACAGAAGAGTGTTTTGCATTTAACAAGCACTCAGTAAAGAGTGGTTTATTATTATTATTACCATTATTATTATTATTTAATCTCTTCATGCCCCAATATCATGTAGATTGCATGTGCACATTACTCACCGATTAAGTTTCTTTACAATGTTCGAATAGATTCTAGCATTACAATCTTCATCATTGTCCCCCACGTATTTGAGTATCTACGCATATTTGCTTCTGCGTGTCACATGAATGGTAACACCCAGCATGGCAGAGTTTTACCTTACCATTTCCGTTGTAACCTTTCTCATTATTTGGGGAAAAATTGCTGATAATTAAGAAATGATAGAAGTGCTTTAGCACCTGATGCAATTACCAAACCTAAAGTTTCAAAGTAAAGGAAATCTGATTTTCTTAAGTGCCTTTGCTGCTATGCCTTTACATAACTTCTACATTTAAGAAAGCTCCATCAAAGAGGCCGTCAGTTAGCTGGCACATCCCTAAACCCGTGTTCCTGAGGGAACCAAAACAATGCACAGCGATGCGATTCTTATTGGTGAGCTTATTGTAGAGATGAGATTTTTGTGTATGAGAAAACTCAAAAGCAATACAAAACTGAGGATGTGTGGGAGGTCAGGAAGGAGTGAGATCAAATAGGCTTACACCGTAGTGTGAGGGACAGAGAATACATATCAGGAAACCATCGTGAACAGTAAATGTTATTAAAATGAGGTCATTACAATCTCCTTCCCCAAGAGCCCTTAACAAATGTGGATTTAGATGTAATCCTGTTTTAGCTCGATAATTCAATGCATACTTGAGAGGCAAAAGGAGTGGATTTCATTATCTTGTTAAAGTTTCTTTGGTCCTCTGATGCTATAATTCTGAGAGAAACCTCTTGGCGTTCTCAAATCTCATGTTACTCAACGAAAACTCTGTCTCCACTGCCCCTCGATCTTCATGCTCAAGGTGTTATCAACAGCATGGACACAATGTATTTATTGCTAATCAGGGCAAACTGATGACTTGAAGAAAAAGGAGACACTCTAAATTTTTAGATATTTAAGTCTTTTTCTTAATATTTCTTGATCTTAGAAACATTTACCTGTAACTGAAAACATCCTATACTATTTTAAAAACATATTATAACTATTTCAGTAACATTTCTTTATAGAAGCATGTTGGCTAAGGAAACAGAAGCTAAATTTTTAGACTAAATCAACAGGTGTTTATTTTTTAAAGCATTCTAATCATCTCTTCAAAAAAATATAACAGTAGAAGCACCACCCTTTCCCCCAAGGCAGAGAACCCATAAAGAATCATATATACTACTGATTTCATGAATAACCTTGGTGTGATTTGTAATTACACTGTGAACGAACTTGCACAAGTATTAGAGGAATCCTATCTGTATCTCTTCTACTGTGACCTTGTAGAGAAAACGCTCCCTTCTTTGTATTTATTTGGTAATTATTTATTGTGCACATAAAATATGCCAGATGCTGTGTGGAACATCACCTAAAGAGAGACAGATACTAAAGAAATTAATGAATAAGAAGCTATGCCATAATGACAGGTGCTGTGATGAAATAGGACATGTCTGGGCAAGGGGACTGCTCTAAGTTGGGTAATATGCTTGTCTTCTATCTGATTCCATTCAGATTAATTTCTCCAAGGCCTCCCATGTTAGCTAACATTTACAGGTCAGTCATAACCCATAGACAGTGGGTTAACCCACAGACATAGACTGGGGCATGGCGGAGGGGCGTTTCTCTCTCCTTGCCTTCGGGGACGTCAGCAGAGACTACATCTCCTCTCTGGCTCTCAGCTGTGTCTGACGTGGTTCTAGCCTCAGCTGTGGTCCTACACTGCAGTAACCCTCCCTTCTCGTTTTGTCCCTACAGCCTAAGGTTAGTGGTGGCTTTCTGCTGTTGCTAAGCTCTGGTTCAGTGTTTTGTTTTGTTTTGTTTTGTTTTGTTTTTCAAGATATCCTTCTTGGCTTCTCAACTCTTCCACCAAATCTGTAAAAAAATGTGTTAAATTTTGTGTTTTAAATACTTACGAGTGCTTTCATTTCCGGGGTGGACCCTGGACTGTGACAGGTATCAGTTAAGGCTAAACTAAAGAAGTGAAATTTAAGATACAATCTAGAGAACTAAGAGAATCCAGACATATGACGCTCAAGGAAGTCCAGGCCAACACACATGAAAGTCCATAAAGCATGAACACCCTTGGCCTCTTCGAGGAGCATAAAGCAAGCCAGTGTGGCTGCACCATCATGTGGGAGGGGAGGGTGATGAGTTAGGGCAGAGAGGTAGGTGTGCACAGCATCGCGTAGGTTCCTACTGTGAGTCGGAGAGAGATGGGAGGACCAGCATGCTTCAATCTGAACTTTTCGGACGTGACACTGGCTACTTTGTGGGTAATGATGGATCCAGTGTTGGAAGGGAAGATAGTTCAGACTGGTCACTGAGAAAAATGGAGAAAAGAGGACAGATTTACAAAGTTTTATAGAGTTGGCCCAGCTTATTAGTGGTGTCAATGTCAAGGATGAGAGAAAGAGAAGCAGCAAAGACGACTTGTCAGTTTTCATCTGAGTAACCACTGAGAGGGAAGAACGGGAGAGAAGGAGGTTGAAGGAAGGGAAACAGAGAGAATTAGGAGTTCTGTTTTGGTCCCGTTAGGTTAAAATGCCTCTTAGACCTCCAAGTAGCGATACATAAGAGGTAGTGGGCATATGAGTCTGGAGTTTAGGGGACAGCTTAGAGCTGAAGATATAAATTCAGGAGTTATTGGCACATAAATGGTTTTTAAAACCACAGATTTGTGTAACATTGCCTGAGAGTGAAACTGTAAACGATTTTATTACAAGTCACCAGTGAGCGTTCTAAACACAGGACTTGGAAGGGAAAAAAGTCATTAGACATAACCATGTTTTAAAGGACAGACTTTTTAAAGAATAAGTAGAAACATTTTGTATGTGTGTTAAAGAATAGCCTGAGAATCTACACAGTTGCTTTGATTCATGTGGACAGCTTTTCCAATAATTTGGGCCAGGTGACAGATGGCCTGAGTGGTTTTGCCATTTGCGTGGCCTAAGTGAGGCAGATTCTAATTACAACCTCTTTTCCTTCAGAGACATTCCCAGGAAATCAGTCATATTGGACACTCTGAATGAAGTGTGCGTACAAATATCAACAGACCCTGATTATCACAAAGCTTTAACAGTTTATCTTCCCTCTCCCATATCCGTACCAGGACAGGTAATGAATCACCTTTCAGACATTCCGAGTACAGACCTGAGAACCTTCAGCTTGCCACTGTCCTTGACATTCACGTTCCATCAGTTGACCAAGCGCACGTTTCCTTCCTGTAGCTTCTGTGCTTTTCTCCATTCGCCCCACGGCTACACTTCTAACCTCAGAGTTCTCATCTTTCTTCATCTGGACTGCCTGCCTCCTTCTGGGCCACCCCTTCCCGATACCATCCCTTTCAAGTGTGCTCTCGCTGTCACTCCCAAAGGGACATCTTGTCCTGCTACCTGGGACTCGAGAACGGCTTCCTGATCCATTCCTGATTGCATCTTCTGTGTCTCCAGTCCTTCCAAACAATCTCTACGCTGCCTTGCCCGGAATCCCAATCTTGCGGACACCTCGAAAACATCATTAACTGTTTATGTCACTAGGACACCATGATTCATGTAAAATACAGGAGTGGGCAAAAGTAGGCTTACAGTTACAACGAATAAATATGACAATAAGTAATGAATAACAATACACGAATAAACTCCGCTTTACCTGCTCACGGCTGGAAAGCCCCTGTTGCCCACCCCTGTGTGCTTGCCATGCTTTGTTCCAAAAGTGGTTTTAAACATTCGGGGAATAAAAATCGTAGGCCCTAAACAAAGACTACGGTTTCGAATTGTAAAAGAGGCTTCATTGCAAATCAAGAATTAATCAAATATAGGGGGAGAGAGAGTAAGCTGAATGAGTCAGTTACGTGTGTATTGGCAGCTTTCTCCTAATTAAAAAAAATCCTGGTGTCAGAGGATGAAATTGGCAACAAAGAGCAAGATTTTCCCCCTTCTGTTCTGATCTTCATAAGATTTTTTGAAAAGAATTCTAAATATGAAGAAGACATAAACATAAGCCTTCCCAAAGATCTTAAGGCAACTTTATTTCTGAAAAAAGAAATATGCATTTTGAGAACTGAGAAATAGTAGAAGCAATCAGGAAGACTGAAAAGAAGCAAAAGCAAGGAAACATTTCTACCCCATACAGTACAGCTGGACACACGCCAGCGGAGAATATGAGATCCCTGGTGGTAAAAAGGAACATTAAATGTAACAGGCTGAAAAAAATGAAAATAATTTTTATTATTTATTGTATTTAATGTGTCATCCAATTATTTTCATGCCTGGTATTATGTTCTAGGTTTGTAGCTTACAAGGACAGTAATTTATCGTTTTCATTGTTGAAATCTTTATTTGTTATTAAAAAGTAACAATCTCTATAGTAAAAGAATAAAACATTGACCGGACTGTAGATTAAATGTTGAAGGAGCCAGCAATTTACATCTTTAGGCTCACTCTTCCCCAAGCAGAGATGTTTTATTACAGTGGCTAGGAGGAAGTAATTATTGCTGTGTCTTTCTCCATGGACCTTTGAAATTCTTTTTAAAACTGTGGATCTTCTATCCAGACTTAAGATAGTCACTTAAATTCAAAAGTTTGCATAAAATTTCAGGGCTTTATTTATTCCCCTATATCTAAAAACCTCAGTTATACTGTGTGTGCTTCTAAAACCTTAAGAGATGCTCCCCCTGCCCCTCCCCCTAGCATGCCTACTCTAACCCATGTACCAATCCAGGTTGCTCTTATTAGTTAGGTCCTGGAATCCTACCTCATCCTCACCAACTCCACAAATTGATGAGAAGGAAGCAAAAGTTGGCTTTCTGAAAATCCTTTTGCCGTAGGTCCTAGAGTTCCATTCAAACATCTCTGTTTGGCATTAATGAAAGTCAGTATTGATTGAATTCTGACTTGCAGTTCAGAAAAATGTGGACTTTACCTTCATCCTCAGTCTGAGTGTGTCCTATGATGGATGGGACTATTTTACTTAGGTCCCAAGATGTCTGGGTCCCAGCCTTCAGAGTTCTACCACCACCGGGAACCTAGAGCTTACCATTTAGCTTCTCAGGGTTCTACCTTATTTGTGCAATGAGTAAGTTCAACAGTTAACTTTAAGACTCCTTCCAGCTCTAACATTTTATTCTCCCTAACATAAAATGTTATCAGATTGGATACATATTCCTCCTTCTAAACATACATTTCTGAAGAAGACAAAAGTTCTGCTTACTGCCTCAGTAGTGCCTCTTCACATACCAGGTATTCTTTTGCCCCAAACATCACAGGATCGAAAGTAGGTTGGAAGAACACGCTGATAACAAAGCAATGAACTCTCAGGATGACCATGTCCATTCAAATACGTTCCCTACTTTCAGTGCAGGCCGGGATTATCCCTCTGCGAGCCAACGACCATGGACTCAGGAGTCCGGAGGGCTTGGTGCTCAGCTTGCCAGAACATAAAAGGAATGAGAACCAAAAAATAGGTCACCCCCAATCCAATGAAATGTGAAGCTAATCCTCAGTGCCTTTTAATAGGTGACATAACTTGTCCTCTATTAATGGGTCTTTAGGTCGACTCTAGTCTTTTTAATATGAACAGGGCTACCATGGACATTTTTGGACGAGCGCCTTTGTGACGGCATTTGGATATGTGTATGTGACAGGTATATGACATTTATTTGGTGACAATATTATCGGGAGGCATGAAGCCTTTTAATCAAATCACCAGTGATGAGCCCAAGGGAGTTTCCATGCATACAGACTGCAACTGATGCCCCACCAACGTTCTTGTTTGTAGAATGACTTTTAAAATTGCAACTGACGAGTAAGGGAAAGTTGAAGGGAAATACGCAGTTTCCGTTGACATCATTTTAATGTCTAAAAAAGTAATGTTTGGGAGCGTATTTAAAGAGTGCAGGTTCCCATCAAGTTTTACGGCTCGTGGAGTTAGATAGAAAAAACAATTTCTGTCTGAAAACTCCAAAAAAAGGCTAAACCTCTCAGGTAACCAATTCCATGGATGATAAGACATCCTTTGAACAGACAAGGGGCCCCTGGTACGCAAGGAAAGAAGACAAGGACCCTTCAAGAAGTCTCTGTCATAAACTCTGGAATAAGTCTCAGTATATTCTGTCAAAATTCACTGAATGTCCTGATCTACATTTCTGGTTCTTACTTGACCTCGGGCGATCTGTGAAGCCGACTCCCAAAACGGTAGTAGATGAGAGCCTTCCTTCTCGCATTCTTCAACGCTGGAAAAATTTAGAATTAAATACAGAAGTGTTTAAGAGAGTCAAAAGTATTTTATCAGTGTTTTTCACTACATGAGATGGCCATGTATGGTAATTATAAAGTATTGGTAATGTTCAAGGGAACTCAGCATATTAAGATGAGAGATGAATTGGGTAATTTCACTTTAAAAATGCATAGGAAAGTAGTTGATACATACAATGTTTATAAAAGCTTTGTAACATGAAAGAGAATTAACCTTCACTCTGTTTATGCGCTTCTTTTTTTAAGATTTAAAAAACTATTAAGCACTTGGGAAAGCTTTTCAGATAGACAACTGAAATGCTACAAAGGAAGCTGAGCAGATTAAATTTACAAAATTAGTTTAAGATGTATGTAGGACTCTAGTTAACCAAATACATAAATGTAACTATACTCATTCAAAATTCCTTTTAAATGGTTACTAAAATCATCTAGATTTACAAATAGTACATTAAATTTGTAAACTAAATTTAAAAGCTCAAGTGAGCAGTAGAGTTTTGGATTATTTTTTACTGACTTTTAGAAAGAGAGAGGAGCGGGGGAGAGCGAGAGAGAGTGCCGATTCACTGTTCCACTTACTGGTGCTTTCACTGGCCATTTCTTGTCTGGGCCCTGACCGGAGATCGAACCTGTAACCTGGACATAGCTGACATATCGCGGTAACACTCGAAACAACTGAGGTACCTGGCAGGGCCGTTTTGCATTTTTAACTCTAATAAATTGAATACTAAATTTTTAAGCGAAAGTAAACTTCAGAATAGTCTTTTCTACATACGAAAACCACTTTTCGAAAAAAAGTCACATGTAACAATTGCTACCTACCCTATACCATTCCTTCCAATTTAATAGGACACAGAAATAAATTTTAAAAAGGAGCTCCTACACATAAGTAAGAACAATCCAATAGAAAAATTGGCTAATTTATAAGGAAATGGAGACAGGCCGCCAAAAAAATGAAAAGATGTACTTACTCTCGCTCATGTTTAAAAAGCATCAAAATTATGATCCTGTATAGTGTCGATGAGGTTGCTGAGATACAGGCACTCTGATATGTGCATAAAAATGTAAACTGGAACTACTTTTTGGGGGAGACAACTTGCCAAAAAATAACATGTTTTAAAATGCACATATTCTTGGACTTGATATTCCCATTTCCAGGAATTTATTATGTACACATATCTGAATGGATTCACAAAGGCGTTTCTCCAGGAATGTCCCCTGTGCCATTGTTTTTATTTAAAGAATTGGAATGACCACCAGTAGAGGTCAGGTTCAATATATTATTAAATCCAGGCAATGATTTAGCATACAGCCATTCCGAAGAACAAAGTAGCACTTTTCGTGTTGCTATAGAAAAGGCTTCAATTATGTTGATGAAAAGACAAATAATAAAGCCAAGTGCAGGGGGGCAGTTTTAGGATATACTTCTAATATATACTGGAAACAAAAAAAAGATACCTATGTGTGTATCTGTAAAGACAGTTTCTGGAAGAATGTAAATACAGAGATAGCCCTGAAGAGCCATTGGCTGTACTGAAGATTCGTTGGTTTCCTAGGGCTGCAGTAATGCCTCAAACTGCGAGGCTTGAAACGAAAATGCATTCTCTCACAGTTCTGGAGTCCACAAGTCGAAGATCAAGTTGTGGACTGAGTTAGTTCCTTGTGAGGGCTTCAAAGGAGAAACTGTTCCACACCTGTCCCCTGGCTTCCGGTGAGGGCTGGCTGTCCTGATGTTCTCTGGCTTGTGGATACACTACTCCCGTCGCTGGCTCTATCTCCACATGCCATTCTACGTACAGGTGTATTGGAGATGGAGCCCATGCTACTCCTGTGTGGGACGTCAGCACAGCTAATTGCATTTGCAACAACTCTAGTTCCAAGTGAGGTCACATTCTAAGGGACTGGGGATTAGGACTTCACTGTATCTTTTGGGGGAGACACAGTTCAACCCATAACAAGGATGTGGCCATCTGGGCTGAGAGAAAAAAAAATTTAAAAATTAATTAATAACAAAAGACTACTAGTTAAGGGATGCAGCCATGATTAATTGCTATTTGTGGTCTTAATCCCTTCTAACATAAACATTTGGACAACAAATACCAAGCTGTATAAACTGATTGTCCACATACTCAACATTTGGCATTCAATTGATTTTAACAATGTGTCTTTCCCTGACTCAGAAGATTTCCTTCTGGCTGGAAAGAGCATGAAGTTAAAATTTAATTTCCCTCAATTGATGTTTTTATTTCATGGCTTCTCAGAGGTGAAAGGGCCTTTGGATTCCTTTCCCTATATACCCGCAGTGCTTGACAGCATCTTCAGCGGAGAGGCCCAGTCCCTGCAAATGGAAAACGGCAGCAGGGGAGTCTGGATGCCTGGAAAGGGGAGACGGAGCCACATCCTGCCTCCTGAAACCCTCCACCATTTTGTCTCTGGTCAGCCACCTGAGCTTTGAAAAATTACGTATGTACTTACTATTTTACGTTAATATGCAGATACAGAATATGTATGAATATATATTATTAAGTGTCTTGAAATATATTATAAATCCATATTTACATTGCAACTAGTAAAATACTTGGAGACATCTGTGGGTTCTATTCTGTGTCTTATCTGAATGGCAAGTATAATCCAACTTCTTAGAGCTGAATCTCAACAATCAAACTGCAGACCTAGCAGCCAGGTACGGGGGAGAGCAGTGAGGCCAGCAGAGAGCAGAATGCGAGGACTGCGTGGCAGGAACATTAGGAAGCAGCAGCATTTCCACTGACATCGACTCTTGCAAGTACGTTTGTCAAAAGATAATGCTCATTGTAAAGTCTAATTAACATTTTTATAAAAGAATACCCAGTAGAAATATAAGTTCAACAACTTTTCTTTGAAGACCCAAGTTTTATTTTTCAGGATGTTCCAAAAGAGATTTATTCTCCTGCAGAGAATGTTAAAAACAAAGAGGTTTCATGTTTACAAGGAGCTGAGAGCCTTGAAAATAATAGGAGAGCCCAGGCTGGTGTAGCTCAGTGGACTGAGCGCTGGCCTGCAAACCAAAGGATCGTGGTTCGGTTCCCAGTCAGGGCACATGCCTGGGTTGCAGGCCAGTTCCCAGCAGGGGATGCATGAGAGGCAACCATGCATTGATATTTCTCTCCCTCTCTAAAGATAAATAAATAAAATCTTTAAAAAAAAAGAAAATAATAGGAAAAACTTTGTGAGAAATTTGCCCAAGAAATCTTTTAGAAAACTTTAATACTTTAGGCAGCTTGAACAGAGGCATGGATTCTGTATGTGAAAAGGTTCCATAAAATTGTGACACATTATTCCATTCAGAGTCACTCTGCCAGGTTTTGTCACACAGTATGAAAGACATTAATAAATACATGTCAGCCTGTCATTTCTTTACAAAATACTCCTTTTACCCAAATAAATAGGCTTGTTTGAGGCTACAGTGGCCATGTTTGTCTCAGAAACACTCACTCGGTTTGCAGATACATGCTGTCTGCCTGGAGCCCCAGTTCGCACAGGACTCTTTACACCTGAGCAAAAGCAACAGCGAGGCCCCTTTGGCCCTGTGACCCGGCCCCAGGGCTCTCGGAAGTGCAGGCAGTCGCCCGGGCACTCAGCAACTGCTGGAAACTCAAACCGAAGGCTCGGCGAGGATGAGGCTCCAACCAGACACCCGGAGCTCCGTGTTAAAGGACTTTTGCAGAGGAGGTGGCTCAGGAGAGTGATGGTCCCAATTTACACTCTTGCTTTCATTCACTGTAAAAGAAAACATTTCTTCATTATCTCTATACAGAAAACACCTCATGATAATTAAGGCCTAGAAATAATAATTTCCCGGCAGAAAAGCAAGTATTACTGAAAATATAAAGTGATACAATAATATCTGTGACCAGGCCCTGGCTGGAGTAGCTCAGTGGATTGAGCACAGGCTGCAAACCAAAGGGTCGCAGGTTCGATTCCCAGTCAGGGCACATGCCTGGGTTGTGGGCCAGGTCCCCAGTGGGGGCCACATGAGAGGCAACCGCACATGGATGTTTCTCTCTCTCTCTTTCTCCCTCTCTTCCCCTCTCTAAAAATAAATAAATAAAAATCTTTAAATATAATAATAACAATATCTGTGACCAGCTCGTCATAACTAAGGCTCGACAGTGTGTTAGGCCTTCCTCTGAAGAAGTCGCGGTCCTCCTCTGGTGCACTGAAACAGGATTTTCTTACCAGGAAACAGTCCACTTGGTTCCTGGGGGTGAGCAGTTTGTTGCCACACAACAGTTTATTCTGCATTAAAAAGAGTCACTGTTATTTAACCCTTTCTAGAATTCATGGTTTAAAATGGTTGGGGGGGGAGGGGGGGGAAGGCTTGTGGGGGGAGGGACTGGGGAGGCATCCAGCAAAAAAGAAAAAGACCTCATGGACCTGGACAGCAGTGTGGTGTGGTGACTTTGGGGAGAGAGGGTGGACGGAGGTGAAAGAGGGTGTGGAGAGAGGATGAGTGGTAATGGAAAAAATGTACGTAAGAATGAACCATTAAAAATAATAACAAAAATGGGTTTTTTGGTTACTTCTTTGTTTTCCCTTTAAGGGTGACTTTTGTAAAATTACTCATGACTGAACAATAAAACCCTAGAGAAAACATAAAATATTAGAAGCCTTAATAAAGCAGTGGTGAATATATGCAGTCAGGACATCAATTTGATCCTATTTCGAGTTAACTAATCAGTATGTCCCACATAGTCCACTATGGAAGGTCGCTGACGGACGTGCTGGGCATCTGGAGTTACGTGCTATTAAACCGCTTACAAATTGCCAAAACAAATATTTTTTAGCAGAATGAAGTCTCTCGTATTATTGTAACTTGTCCTCAACTAATTTCACTAGTGGTTCAATGGTAGGGGTTTGTTTTTTTGTTTTTCTGGTTTTTTCCCCCCTTCTTGGACTAAAAATTCTGCTATTCTTCTAAAAAAAATACTTTCTAAATAGTTTCCCTCACTTGATTGTACCCAGCCAGAGCTGGTTTGGGAATGGGTTTTGCAAAATCAGGGGTTTTACCCAACAATGGCTAACTTGGGTTTTGGTTTTGGCGTCTGGGCCTAGAAGAACATGGAGGGTTTTCACTTTCCAAGTTTTCTTAAGTGACTGGTGACGCATCCTGAAACAAGAATCTCTGTTTTTCTTTTCAATAATTTCCCTCCCTCCTGGCAGGGTGGCCTGTGAAAACCTAGTTCAGAAACGGTATTGCAACACTACCAAGCAATAAACTCAAACTAACCTTTACCACTTACTCGGTTGTACACCTGGGTGAGTGTGTGTGGGTGGGGAGCTTTACCCACCTGCCGCCTGTCCTGTTTGTTTGAAAAACACCCACAGCTTTTCTGCCTTGCTCCCATTCTTCCTGGCCCTGCTCCCACTTTTCTTTCCGAGCCAAGAAACTATGATAGTGCGGAGCTTGGCAGTCTTTGTCCCTCACACTGTCGGTCGACCTCAGGCTTCAACGTCATCCCTTCCTTCACGAACTCAGCATGCATGCTGTACATGTACTTCACTTTCATGTACCTAATTCATTAGCTCGATGTCTCCTTCGATGGCCAGATGCATCGTTATCTTATTTACTAGCACGAAGAATGAAAATGCTGCTGATGTAAAAATCGATGCCTGCCATTAAGTGTGCAACCTAGTCTAACTTCAGAAATATTAAAACGTGAAAAAATTATCTTGGAATTGATAAACTGTGGCAATTTAAGGCAAGAAGAAAACAGAATACCTTCAGGTGTCCTTTTGAAGTTATTAATTGAACCACCAACCTCCCTTTTTTGATTTACTGATTGAGTACTGTCCTACCTGTCTCTTCTGTCACTTGATTTCTCCATGTATACATATATCTATGTGTGTATATATATATGTATATATGTATATATGTATATGTGTATGTGTATATGTGTATATATATATGTATATGTATATGTGTATACGTGTATATATATGTGTGTATATGTATATATATGTATATATGTATATATATGTGTGTGTGTATATATATAGATAGATAGATATAGATATGTGTATATATGGTATCTCCAATGTGCAGGTCCTGTGGTAGATGCTGGGGACACTCACTAAAGAAGAGACAGTCTGTAATCCAAGAGCTTTCATTTGGGAAACGGATACCAAAAGAAACTAGGGAATTACAAGAATGATTATTGCTCTCCTAGGCCAAAGTACAGGACTGTGGAAGCACAGTGCAAGGTGACCTGAGTCTTGAAGGGGTTATGAAGAACTCTCCAGAAAGACAGCATCTGAGCCAAGATCTCGAAGATGAGTAAGAAAGGTTAGCCAGTCAAAGGGACATGGCAGACGAGAAAGGAAGAGATAGATATTTAAGTAAAGGAAACACTAGGTGACAGCAAGAGAATTTGTAGCATTGGGTTCTGGTGAGCACAGAGGGTTCCATAGACTGCAGGATGGGAAGAAGGGAGGTAAATTAGCACCAGCTCGTGAATGGCCTTGTGCTGAACATTGGTTCTGAGGAAATTAGTGAACCAGTGAAAGGCTTAAGCATAAAGTGACAAGATCAGTTTGACCCTTTATTTTAATTTGTCTGAACTTTATTTTGTAAGAATCAAATGAATCATGCATAATTATTTGGATCTTCTCTATCCTTGGCTCTTAAGTGTGCACTATGATTGTAATGGATACTCAGTTTAGTCTTTTCCCTGTGGACTATCCATCCATTATGATAAATTTGATAGACCATAATGGTCTATCCATCCATTAGGATACATTTTTTTTCAGCACCCTGCAATTTTCCCTCTTTAGTGTTTCTTTCTGAAATTTCCACTCATAAGGTATTTGGCTCCTAGATTGATCTTTATGATCCTTATTTTACTCAGATTTTCCATCTCCTCATCTTATGGCTCCACTTTTGGGAGCATTCCTAAAATTTATCTTCCAACCCTACTACTCATTGATATGGGGGAAACAGCACATACTTTTAGTGTCATAGAACTCTATTTTCTTTACAGAAATCTGTTATTGTTTATGGCTTTAATAGCTTTTCAAATCTCCCCAAGAATATTCATTAATAAACAGTTTTACCATCTGTACGATCCCCATGTTAGCCTCACTTTCTTCTTTTGGTCCCTCTCTCTATGGTGATAGTTTCCCTTCCCTATCTGAGGTCCAAAGTTGTTCATTTGTATTTCAGAGTGGAGCTTTAAAGCCCGAGTGGAAGCTCGGTGCCTATGAACAGGGTTAGCTGACTTCCCTCCCAGGAGATTGTGCAGGGAGCTGGTCACTGTTTTACGGCTTCTCCACCACTGGTTTGTAGGAGTTTTTATTCCAGGTAATTCAGTTCTTCTAATGAGGTAACCTTCCAGTCTCTTGTCCTGGGGGCAGCTTCCTGGTTGTGGTGTTGTGTGCATATGAAAGGGAAGAGAACTGGAGGGATCCAACTATTCTAGAAATTTCTAATAGGAGCAGACTTTTTGTTAGTTCCCTTGAGTTGAGCTGTGAGTCTCACCTTCACACACCCTCTGCCATGCCTTGTCTCTGACTCATCAGTGATGTGGACACCAGCCGCCAGTGTCCGAGTCATTATGGATGAAATGAGACATTCACACGGACTACTGAGTCCGGTGGAGGAAAAGGGACAGCACGGATTTTCTCTCAAGGGAAGCAAAAGCCTTGACTCTTGCTGTGACTGGCCTTTATTGGGTTTCTCCGCACATTACATGATGGTCCTCATTGACTATGCATAGATTGCTTTAGGTGGTTACCTTTTACAGACAACAAAGGAGCCAATGCCGCTAATCACATCACAGAAGAGGGATATTTGCAAATGAAAGGGCAAAAGTGGTTGAACCGGTTACACTCCTTGGAAGATTTAGTGTGGATTTTAGGAAGTTACTTTGCAGTAAATGTTTGCCACTGGGGGCTGGGCCCACGCCACGCAGCGTGGTCTCCTACACACCAGCCACTCTCATTCAGGTTCTCTGGTTAATAAACAAAGCTCCCATCTCCCATGGTCACAATGGGCAAAGTAGGGATGCTTTGAGGAATTCGTGTTCTGTGGATGGTGGGCTTCGAGGAAGGAAACAGTTGTCAGGGTTCCAGTCCTTGAAGAGGAGATCAATGTGTATATAACCTTGCCTTCTGATCCCTGGTCCAGCCCTGTGTCTCAACCCTCTGCCTGCCGTTCCAGCTATGGCCCTGAACTAAGCCTTTGCAGGGTTCTGAGGCATGAGCCGCTCCTACTAGAGTGAGTGCACTACCCTCATGTTCACGAGGCCTGGGTTCCTCTGCCCTAATAAAGCAATGTCTGCACTTCCATCCACTTCCCATCATTCGATGATTTGTTCAGACAGTTTGCCTGCTGAAGCCTTCTTCTGTTCCCTTTGTCCTTCTGGGTCTACAGGCTTTTATTCATTTAATAACAGTTTAGTGGAGGCTTGGGAGAGAGGGAGAGAAACATGTGAGTTCAATCTGCCTTCTTTAACTGAATACTCTATTTGCAATGTAGATTTGCAATGTTTTAGCTCAAATAATTCCTTAGGCTCATATATGAAACAAACACTTTCTAAACTATAAATTAATAAGCATAATATGAACATTATGAGAAACATAAAGACAGAATATTTGAAGTCAGAGCCATCCTGAAAACCTGGAAGCGTATAGTCATACATCCTAGCTAACAGCTACTCTCTGCTTTCTTCTGTTTTTATACTATTTATAGCGTGAATTAAATTTTATAAAGTCAGAAGCCAAAATGGAATAGTTACATGTCAGGAAAACTCGAGCCCAGGCAAGTCCCACCTCCAGTCCCAGTGTTCTCACTCTGTTCTCCCAGATGGCTTTCACTAATGCCTCAAGGAATGGATACGTACATTCAGACCTAAACAAACTTTTAATCTCGATAAAGGCCAACTTTTCCAGTCTTCATTCAGAAAAACATGTCCTGGGGTGGAGAGATTGAGCAAAAAGGAAAAAGGACTCATGGTCACGGACAACAGTGCGGTGATTGTGGGGGGTGGGGGGGATAATGGGGATAAATGGTAATGGAAAAAATACAATAAAAATAAATTTAAAAAAGAAAAACATATCTTTTTACTTTTTCATAGTTGATACAGCACAACCAAACCAACAATTAAAGTTTTTAAAAAGGTCTTTCTTTTTCCTTGTAAACTTCTCAATAAACGTACTCTACATGTGGCAAAACCTGAAAAGATCCTCAAACACCGAAAACTTTTAAATATATACGCATGTATCCCCCTCGAGGAGTGTGTAGGTTTTATTTGAAATGTCTTGATAAGCCTTTGCAGTGGATGATACGAAGTGAGGGCATTCAAAGCTTGAGTTTAAAGAGAAAAATGTATCAGCTTGTCACCAGCAAGAGTGCAGACACTTGCAAAGACAGGTGGGAGCAAACAAAAGGGATTTCTGAATCACTTTGCATATGAGAAGAATGGAAATGTGAGGATAGGAGAAGAGTATGGCTCTGCAAATGAGCAAGGGTACTATTTTTAATAATAGGGATGTCTAATATTTAAATACAGAATGCTATCTGACCAGAAAGTACCCAGCCATGCACTCTGAGAACTAGAGACAGTTACTGAAGAAGATACAAGATACCAGAAACATTGTACATAGGACAATGACGCCTCAGTCCCCTTCAAAGCTATGACCTTTTTGAGGTAATCTGGTTCATTGGTAGCAGTTTGAATCCAGTCATTACCAACTGCAGCAGCACGATGTTCCTTCTGCTCTGGTAGCAGAAGGCATGGAACGAATTTTGCCACATGTTTCCTGCCAAGACCCTGCATCCAAATCTCAGACACAGTCGTTTTTGGAATCCCCAGATCAGTTTTTGGCTCTCACACTGTCAGTCTCCGATCTTTATTGTTACATTCAACATTCTCAGGTGCTCTGCTTGTTGCAGGCCTTCCAGAACGTGGATCACTTTCAAGAGATTCTCGACCATCTATGAAGTGTTTGTACCACACTTTTTTTTTGCACTGTACTCATTGCATTGTCCTCAAGAGGCTTCTGAACCATCTGAATAATTTCTGCAGAAGAATGTTCCAGCTTAACACACAATTGGATGCAGTTGCATTGCTCTACTCACTGAGTCACTTTGAATGGACGACCACATAGTATACATGCTCACTCAATGGCATCTACCGCCATTGACTAGTACAGTGAAGTCGTCATTGTTCACACATGTACATTCCAGCCCACTCTCCTTAGTTGCCAGGTTACATTGATGTCACGCAAACCATTCTCATTCTATTAAAAATGGCTGGAATTTTTCTGGACAGACCTTTGTATATGTGCATGTGTCTATGATAAAATAAACAAGTACTTTTAGCACATATCGAAAGATATAATCTAATATATAGAATTGATATGCTTTATGTCAAAATAAATATGTCAAAATAAAATAAATCCTGTTTTTTTTTTCACACGCTTTTAAAAAAGACAAGTTGCATGCACAAAGGTCTTGATTAAGGTGGGCTTCATTCACATGGCGGGAGTGAACTGAACAAGGAAAGATGCTGAGTTTGACATGGTTCAAAAGAGGGATGGCAGACAAGGAACAGCAAAGTGAATCAGGAACTCAAACAAACAAACAAAAAAAGTAGCAGAAACAAGAGCTCCAAGCCAGCAGTGGCCAGGAAAATTGTAAATCATGTCCCCTGGAGAATCCACAGAGAGACGGGCAGGAACTCAAGGTCCCACTCTGAGTTCTCAACACATCTGGGTTAGTTTTATGCACTGTTTCTGGGTCTTAAAAAATGCAAGCAAAACCTGTAGCTTGCTGAAGAAGACTGAATCTTGTATTGCATCTACTTTTCATGAGGGCCAAACAGTCTAACCTAAGTAAGGACACAACAGAGTGTCTCAGGAAATCTCCTCTGCTGAAAGTGTCCTAGGGTAAGTTAAATAACTTCGTGGGGCAAGGGAAAGTGATATTGTAGGTGAAATTGAAGTACTGGATGGGAGACTGGAAGGGATGCCCCCAGGGTCCGTAAGACCCTTATAGTCTGTGTTGCTAGGAGCTAGGCCGACGCAGACCATGTATTTCAGTTTTTCCCAAATGTAACTAAAGTTGAACTGATGTTATGTGCAATGGCTCAAAGCCCTCTTTGCAAAGATCAGCAACACCACATGGTAGTCCTTATTCTTGTTCGAGCCACTGGTAGGGAAATGGAGGTCTTGCAAAAACTATTCCAGTATTTCCTGTTGGATAAGCTCCGCTGTTCTCTAAAAACACCAAAAGGAGAAGTGAACAGAGTCAGAAGCGGAAAGGCTTCCCAAACTGCCGGGGCTGAGCCAGGCTGGGAGAGCAGGGGCCGCCTCTTCCACGGAGCTCCTCCTGCGCAGGGGAGGGCTCTCCTCTCCGTGAAAAGGGCTGGCGGGCTAAATTATTATTTGTATTCATAATGCTTTCTCATAAGCACCCTCTGGAGATCCACGTTTTAATTCAAAATGTGGTCTTAATTTTAGGGATAAATCAGTAAAAAGGGTCTGCACTAACCTGTCATTTTCCTCTTCTATTTTGAAGCTTTCTGTATGGGAGTTAACTTCTCCCAAAAAAAGCATTTGGAAAATTCCTGGTTAGGCCACTTGCTTGTTTTGTGAATGACGTTTGTGGTCAGCTACAACATATATAGCATGCCTTCTTTTTGCTGCCTTTTTCATGCATGTTTTTCTTATTTTGGCATTTTTATGGAAGTGATTAAATATTACTTGGTTTCAAGCTGTTGTAGAAATTGTGGAGATGTAGAAAATAGTCCCTGGCTGAAATCTAGCACACACACACCCACACAGTCATGAACACACACATATGCACGCAGCATTCTTAAAATATGTGCAGAGAGCTTTCGTTGGATTCCGCTTGCTTTTCTTTTCCTCTCACTTTCTTTCTCTCTCTTTCCTTTTCTTTCCTTTCTTCTTTCTCCTAACAATGTGGAGGGGGAGAAATGAAAGTAAATATGGCTCCCATGTCCTTTTAGGGCTGCTTTCTAATAGAGGAAGCATTGTTTCGATGTCCAAGCCTCCTGCTTTCACCCAGAGTTCAATGTTGTAGAAATGTTGTTTCAAGTCGTATTCAAAAATGACTTAAATATTTTTGCAGGGTGTCACCTTCCAAGCCATCACATTCATGTTTTCCATTTCAATGGCAAGTCGTACTGCCATAGTAGCTCTTAAAGGGATATTCTCTCCCTACCCCACGCCACTCACCCACCTCCCCCAAAAATATTAAGCGGAAGAAAAAGTAAATTCTGGTGTTCAGACCAAAAATTCCTGACACGCTGATTAGTACTCAGTAAGTTCCAAAAAACATCCCTAAGAAGCAAAATGGTTTTTATCCCATACGCTGGTTTATATACTGTCGTATGATAAAATCTAACAATTTTAAGAGAAACTCTGTTTTTTGTTATTGGAAACTTGGGACTCATGTCAGAATGAAATTCCTGTCAGGACTTCCATAGCTATTAGAGGAAATTAAAAGCCTAGTTGATATCCCATATCTGCCTGTAGACCTAAGGGGAGAAAACATCCATTCCATTTCATTACTCCCTGGAAGGTTTATTGGAATATCTGACTTCACTCCAAATATTCTAGTAGCTGGGTCTGCATAATATCTGTTATAAGTGAAAGGAGATTAAATATTTGAATATATTTTTAAAATTCTTTATATACTTACATTGTTATAATAATGATGATTAAAGGCACATTCAACCCTGGCTGGGCAGCTCAGTTGGTTCGAGCATGGTCCTGATATGCCAACGTTGTGGGTTCAATCTTCGGTCCGGAAGGAACATCGACCAGTGAATACATAAATGAAGTGGAACAACAAAGCAATGTTTCTCCTCCTCTCTCTCTCTCTCCCTCAAATTGACTAAAAAATAAAGTACCAATAAAGGATATTCAGAAAATTTATTTACCTATTCATATTATTTAATTGCTGGGATACAATTATGAATTATCTAATAACATTGTTATGACATTGGTCATAAAGAAGTCTTAATAGCCTTGGCTGGTGTAGCTCAGTGGATTGAGCATGGGCTGTGAACCAAAGTGTCACTGGTTCGATTCCCAGTCAGAGCACATGCCTGGGTTGCGGGCCAGGTCCCCATTGGGGGCCATGTGAGAGGCAACCACACATTGATGTTTCTCTCCCTCTCTTTCTCCTTCTCTTCCCCTCTCTCTAAGAATAAAGAAATTATATAGACCCAGGTTGGGTCTCAGAGAAGCCAGGGAGTTCCTCCAAGTGCATGCAGATGGCTGGTGACGGTGCCAAGATTCACACCAGGTCTCCTAACTCGTATTATCCCGCCAGGTGACCTTTCCCCTACTCTGAAAGACCTCTTAACCATTTGAGGAAGGTGAGGGAAGGAAGGAGGATGGAGATATCAGAGTTTTAAAATTATCCATAATGTCTCCATCATCAGAAGTGCTGTGAATTTAGCTACCCTTTATTATCATTTGATAGAGGCACACTCTTTTTAATCTCCAAATATCTCTGAGCACCATAATGTAAAATCATGCTGTCTTTATTACTATTTTGCCCATGTATTTTAATTGGGTCAGGAAATTACCTTAGTACTATATATAATACCTGGTACAACTCAGGGCTTTCTCCAAACAACTAGTTCTCCAAACATGCTGACTTTAAGTAAAGTTAGGATCTTCTGGGTTGTGCCTGCTGCTGAGAGAGGACAACTGTCCTTTGTGTTTGGATTAGGGTAAAAATCAGAGTGGTGGTAAGTCAGCATGTTCTGTCCCTTGTGAAGAAGGACCGCCCAGAGGGGAACATTAATGTCCCTCTGTGGCCATCTGGTTCTTCTTAGCCGAGGAATGCCCACCATAGCGGCAGTCCTGAGCAAAGCTCCTAGGAAGAGATGTGACCTTCAACCCGGGCAAAGAAAACAATGCGAGGGGATAGAGGTAGGGTTTCGAGGCAGCGCTATGCACACTAGAAAGTAAAACCTGACATGACTCAGGTGGCAAACTTACTTTTTGTTTGGGAATCCATTTGGACTGAAAAAATCTTTCTGAAGAATCCCCACTATTCGCTGTTATTGAATAGTCTCCAGGCTGAATTACCATGTAAGTCTGGACACAAAAAAAATCAAGGAGTTTTTTTTAAAGCAATAAAAGCGTTATGTTAACTTAAAAAGTATGGAAAGAGACTTCTTATTTATCTGAATGGATTTTCTTAAAATATAATAGAAATATGTAAAGAATAAAAATGCTAATGAGGACACAAATCATTGGAGAATTTATTCAAAATAAGGAAGTTTGAAGTTTGAGATTTGCCAGTCCGATGGCGGGAACCCTGGGCTGGGCAGAGGTGCCCTGGTGGCTAACACTGGCACAGCCACTGCTTGGTGTCTTGGGGCAAACAACTAATCTCTACGTGTGACGTGGTTCATTGTATATCGTGATAAGGGAGATAACATCGATCATGACAGAAATGTTAGACAAAATATTTCTATTTTTGAAACCTATAATCACACACCTATGTTTGAAAAGAAGAATTAACCATATCAAGTATTTGCCAATAATTGGACAAGGCCCTGAGTTAGAGATCATCTTACTTTTTAGGGGAGCTTCGATGTGTGGTTAGCCAGGTTCATGTTTATTAAGACTTTGAAT